>JARJPP010000740.1:0-15029 GCA_030782485.1 Beauveria brongniartii
ACCTGCTTAGTTAGTATAGACGTAACACCTAGTCTAAAGATAATAAGAGTATAAGACTAACCTCTTATACTAAGACTAGGTATTCTTAGAAGATATGTCTATATCTAGGTCTTACCTTAGGCACCTTATTACTAAGGGTATAACTTAGGTTAAGCTATTACTTACTTATAATAGAGTAAATATAGTATAAGGAGGTAATAGCGCTTATAAATAATACTTATAATTAACTATATCCCTCTAATAAAGCTAACTTTATCTTATAATGTAGTGTAATTATAAATTATATTAGCTAACTATATCTCTACCTTAGGCACACTATAAATTGTCTTATATAAAGTCTTTTAACTTAGAACTAGGCTAGCTTAACTTTACTCTTATTATTATTATTATTATTAACACCTTTATAAACCATCGTTAATAAGTCACATCCCCTATCCTATGGCGGGGCTTCAGTTTCGCTACCATCCCTCCGTCGCAGACTTTGCCGTGCCTAAGAAGGAGTATCTAGCAGCGCACGCAGACGGCGCCTTTGGCTACATCGCGACCAGCGCCATCGTCGTGGACAGGTTTGCCAGCCCCGACCCGCGTGTTCTCCTCCTCCAGCGCGCAGCCGGGGACAGCGATCCGAACCTGTGGGAGCCTGCCGGCGGCGCGTGCGAGGACGACGACGCGAGTATTCTGCGCGCTGCCGCTCGGGAATTATGGGAGGAGGCTGGGCTGGAGGCGGCGTTTATTGTCGGTCAGGTGGGAAAGCCACATTTCTACCTCGCGGATGATGATGCGAAAAAGGTCTGTCAGTTCAATTTTGTTGTACTGCCCAAGGAAGATCAAGAACCAGCGGTGAGGCTGGACCCGGATGAGCATCAACGCTTCGTGTGGGCTACGAAAGCTGAAATCGAAGCAAGAAGAGTCGAGTCGGAAGGTGTAGACTTGGTTTTCACGCGTGAAGAAGTTCGCCTTTCTGTCCTGCAAGCGTTCGATTACTGTCCGCTTCAGTCCGACACAAACCATGGGGAAGCATAGTTGACTAGCTTTCTCTCCTTTGTTTAGATTACATCAAAAGCTCTTGTTTGGAGCTCATGTCGCTGTAACTGAGCCATCGCTTCTCCTTTCATCAGCCCGTGAACATAGCACTCACCAACAAGCAGGTAGCGCGAGCCCACGGACCGAAGGCAGAACGGAACTTTGCAGCCCAGCAAAACACACACCACGTCACCAGCCTCCATCGCTCCAGGCCCGAGTACATAATACCCCGTGCTTGTCCTCGCAAAGATTCGGCCGTCAGAGGCCGAGGTCGCCCACCGACTCCAATTCTCGAGTTCCGTGTCAGGCTCAATGTCTTTGGCTATGCTCTGGATATCTTGCGATATGTTGTGATGGGATTCTCCAAGCGTGTCCACAATGTGTCGAATCGCTTTTCTCAGCCATACTCCCTCTGGAACTTGATGGTAAGGCACCGACTTGTGCCCTGCTGCCTGCACACAGCCGTTGGCGAGGGTCTGCATGAACGCAAACAATTCTGTTTGTCCGCTGCGGTACTTGTCTGTCAGATTGAAGCTTTTCCTTTGACAAACATCATGCCACAGCTGCTCCATCATTGTTGATCGCCCATCAAGAACCCTCTGTTTATACAAATCTGCCTCTGCCAACCGTCGGGAGCAGGCTTCGACGGCATCAATCTCTAGGCCACGAATCCGAAGCGTGACATCAGATCCCTCAAACACAACGTCGAATTCTGTAACCGAATCGGCGTGGGCACAGTGCGGACAAATTGGTTCTGCCAATATAATGCCCTCGGCATGTCTCCAGTCAGGCACCCACGACGGGATTCTGTCCTTGTTCAAAGGTGGCACGTCTCGGCATGTAGCTTTGCCGGCTTTCTTGGAAGGAAGAGTATCACTACCGTGTTGTACTGATGCCAGGAGGACACAAGTCGAGCTTGGACTTTGACGCAAGATCCTAACGGCGACGTCAATGTATGTCTCTCTGACGGTCTTTGTATAGTCAGCCGCGATCGATAGCGGTTGGCAGCTGAGAGGATGACGCGATCGCAGGGAGAAATGTCCCAGAAACGCAAAAACGCGATCTCGGTCGTCGCTGAATTCGAGATGCCGCGATCTTTGGAGCTCGTACACAAAGTTGAATCGGTTTGCGTGGTGCGTCTTCTCATCTGGTTCCATAAAGCGGCGATATAGAAAGGAAATGTTGGACGTGCTGATGCCCAACGCACTACGCAGTTGATGGTAGCCCTTGAGCCGCTCACACACACTGGCGAGCATGCTCCAATCGAGCTTGGAGTTCCCCCAGTACATTGTAGCTGGGGCATTCGTTCCTATTTCCTGTACGATCCATCCCCGTGTGAACTTGCAAGTGCTTCGTTAGTGTTCTAGGCCAGGTGACCCTCATTTCAGAATAGGGAGCCTCTGGGCTTACCCATGTGCGGCTTGCCAACGCCTGCAGAGCTTTGTAGTTGTCAGCGACATGCGATACTAGCTCTGTGTTCTGTCCATCAGGACACTGGTCATGCGTTGAAGGGCTGGCAAGGATTGTGTCGAGCTCGCGGACGAGGTTGAAAGCCAAAGCTGCCTCGTTTTGGGCATCCAGTCCAAGCCAGACGAGAACATGGGTTGCATTTCGATATATCCGGTCCATGAATTGCACTTGTAAGCTCCTCTCTACCGGGTCGTCCTGGTTTATGCAACACTGGTCAGTCCAGATTCGACGAGAACGGTCCGGGAGTCGCAGTTGATGCAGCGCGGCAACGATGGAACTACCTCTTAGAGCTAATAATGCCTCTTTATTGCCTTGATCCACGAACAACATGCCGCCGGTGTTGCTTCCAGGGCCAGCATCACCCCAAACGTAGGATAGTGCTTCGTATGATGTTGCGCATTCGATGGATACATTCTCCAGTTTCCCCATCAAGTGACTATTGTCTTCTCCGGGGTACAGTGTGAGTATTCGGATGGCATTTTTGTCTTGAAGAGGCTGATACTGATAATGGCATCTTTCGGTGGTCAGATATACGGCGTACTGTTCATCCCCAGGTATCCGCGTTGCCTGGCAAGTTTTGACATCCAAAGCTCGCAGTTCCTCTTTGTCAAAGAACCTGGGTATTGCATCAGAGTTACTAGCCAGGTCCTCAACGATTTTGTTGGTGTCTAATAGCTGTCGGGCTTTTTGGGGTGATGTATCAATCTCATCGACATCTTGGACGCCGTTCGAGGGTGCTGGAACTTGTTCTTCATCACGAATACCGAGCTCTCGACCAGACGAGATATTGACGAAACTTTGGAAGCAATACGAATCAGTCATTTCTTGGTAGTGCCAGCCTAAGGAGTTCTGGGTAGACTTCGGGCGGCCTACACAGGCACAAATGGATACCCGATCGCGAACAATGCTGGTAGAATTCGAGGCCTGTCCTGTGCTATAAACTATACTTATCCAAAAGAGACAAGTCTCTTTCTCTTAACTGAGCATCATCCCTTTCGTTGTTGAGACGATCCAAGGCCGCCTAATACACCCACACCAGCGCCCGCCCATTGCGCTGCCCGATGTATATTACTTGCCACCTTGCCACCGTAGCAAGGTTGCATCAACAAATACTAGGGCCACACACGGGCAGTATGCCTTGTCCCTCGTGACGGCAGACTCTAGCCTTGAAAATTGCATGGATCTCTGATCGCTACCGAGCAAGGGCTATGCTGAGAAATATGTCACATGCATGATGCAGACGGCGTCAGCCACAATCAGCCGTAGGTACCTCTTATCCGTAGGTAGTCAGACTACCAGACGCGGTCGACTCATCACCAACTATATCTGATTTCCCAAAGACTTCTCAGCGCCCAGCTGGCATCCCATCAAATGTAGAATATGAGCGTCACTGGGGTGAGATGCACCAAATAAAGCCACCACCACGTAATCATCAGCTTCATGTCACCACTTACGGAAAGCTTAAAAAGCCCTTAAATTTCGATAGGCGCCATGTCCCAGCCTCTGCCTTCAGCTTGTCGAGTCCTTTCATACGCGCCAGAGAAGCAGCTTCCTCGTGGCTTTGGTTCTGTGATACGTTTCACGAAAGTGATGCGCGCGGGCATGTCGCATTTATATCTGCGACTAAAGTTGGGGGGTGAAAGATGATTACCAACTAGTACGTAGTATCCGTAGATAACGTAGAGTCTAAGTATTTATTTCGTCGAACCGTTTCGGGGAAACTTGTCTGAGTCAAGGACAACGGCGGATGCCAGTACACACACGGCATATGAGACAGCCGTCGGGTAACATTGTGTACTCGGGCATCCTCTGATTCTGCGAATCATATGTACCATATACTTGTAGCTGACCACCTCTAATTTCGACATGACACCATCATTGACGCCGCCACACGCTCAGCTGCGCATGGCCACGCATGGCCATTAGACCCCGCCTCTGAAACAGCCTGAATCCTGCTTTTAAGCGTCTCGACTCTCCTGGAGAATGCAATGATTAATTCCACTTTATCGCATTTCTATTATACGTCGAGCTCTATTAGTTCTATTAGCACACATCTTTGAATCCGCACCAAGACTTGGCGACACCCACAGGGGCTTGACTTACTTGTTGCTTTGCTTTCACCAGAACGCCTGAGTAGGCGGGTTCTACAATGTGGCTGCAGTCCCTGCTTTCCTTTTTTCCAGTGCATTCTGCACGCGACGTGGACGAGCTTTCCAAGACGGAAAAGTATGGCAAGATAGCAAAATTGTTTGTTGCAGAGTACACAAAGAGGGAGACGACGGAGCTGTTCGAGGCTCTGGCTCGGGATGTCAGGAAGGAATGCGAAGATTTACTGAACAAGGAGAATATCAAGGGAGTGGTGACGTGTAGGTGCAAAAGTCCGAAATCACTCGAGGAGAAAATGAATGATGAAGATGAGAGAGACAAGTTGATCCAGTTTCTCGGTCTCACTAAAGGCCCTGCTCAAGCAGAGGACAAGCTTGTGCGCAAACTGTACGAGCATGCCGACATGAGCGATCTCGCGGGCGTACGCATCGGAGTGTTTCTTCCCGGCGATATTTACAAAGTTGCAGAAATACTCTGTCGAGCGTTCACCGTGGTGCACAATTTCGGCACAGTCAGGGATCTTTCGCGAGTCCCCAGCATCGAGCGAAACGAAAGCATCGAGAGGCATGGCAACGGGCCATGGCTCCAAAACCTGGGCTACAGCGAAGATACCTGGCAGCACTACGGGTACAAGTCATGGCAGATGGTCATCCAGTGGCAAAGGGCAGGCTGGAGCCTCGAGGCAGCCGCCTTTTCCAATCTTTTCTCTCCATTCAGAGTCGAGATTCAGCTCGGCACAGTCTTGACGCAAGCGTGGGCCGAGGTGCAACACAACATCATCTACAAATGTCCTTCTGAGATTGAAGTGACGGATAATATGAAACGAATGATTGATGCGACCAATGGCCTTTCAATCTCAGCCGACATCTTACTCGTGGAACTGGACAAGATCCACAAACAGGCCGAGTACGAAGTCAACAAAGATTTCCTGAGCCGGTTATGGAAGGGCTGTCAATTTGGGAATGAAAGAGTCATACAAGATATTCAATCAGCCAGGATCAACTTGGGTGTCAAAGATGAGCATGGAAATACGGCACTTCACTTTGCCTGCATTGGGGGCAACACTGAAATAGTGGCGAATCTACTTGACGTTCTCGACCAAGATGACGTCCATGTTCAAAATGCACTTGGCGATACAGCTCTTCATCTGGCCTGCACCGAGGGCAACGTCGAGATAGCCGAGAAGCTACTTGCTCTTGGAAACAGAGCCAATTTCAGCCTTCAGAATAAACGCGGAGAAACAGCCCTTCATTTGGCCTGCAAAAAGGGCAACTTGGAGACCGTTGAGCGTTTACTTGCTGTCATGGACCCAGATGCCGCCAATCTTCAGAATGAGACTGGGGAGACGCCGCTCCGGCTTGCTGTCAGGGCCGGCAGCGCTGATATAGTGGCAAAACTTTTAGACCGTCTCGACATTGACGACGTACGCTCCCAAGACAAACGGGGGGATACAGTACTTCACTTGGCTTGCATCATGAATGACGGCGAAGTGGTGAGGGAGCTGATTCCTCGTTTTGGCCGAGACCATCTCAAGATTAAAGGAGCAAAACGCCTGACAGCTTTTCGGGAGGCTTGCCAGTTGGGCAGTAACAGAGCAGTCAGGGAATTCTCCGGGTGGGTTGATGACGACGACTTGGTTGCTCCCAACAGCTCGAGGCAAACAGCACTTCATGTCGCGGCCAAGTTGAATCTCGTCAGCGTCGTCGAAGATTTTCTCCTCAAAGCTCGCGCCTGTGTGGACGCTCAAGATCAGGAGCAGAACACGGCACTTCATTATGCCTGTGAACAGGGAAATGCCTACATTGTAAAGGCACTTCTCGATGTCAAGGCACAGATTGATCTTCGGAATGTCTCGGGGCAGACGCCGTGCGATGCGGCCGAGAGGAACCAGCATTTTGATATAGCGAGGCAGCTCCAGAGTGAGGTGCGACGGCGCCATCGGCAGCGATCGTCTGGTCAGACGGAAGATGCGCGTCTCTAGCGGGAAGCCGATGGAAATATACATCTTGTTTAATCCTTTGATCTTTGGCGTTGATCGACTTGGGATGTAGAGTACGAGGAGGCTATTGAGCAAGAGTATTGCAGTAAAACGTGACAGCACTCATCACACGAGACATGGAATAGAATAAAATGGGAATTGAATACATAATTATGCATCAATCAGAGTATGTCAAAAGTAAAGACATTTCGCGTGCAATCTTGGACCAAGACGTAAGACCCACTGCGGGAGATGAGATGAGCCCCTGACTTATAAGCAAGGACGCGACGAACATGGGCAAGAACAGGTTCGACTCGAGAATCCAAAGAGGCGAGGAAAGAAAAGGGGCGCAAGAAAAGTATCAACTACTACCAGTACTCGGAAACACGTCACAATGCCGCCTTCATCACTCAACGGATACTATCAGCAGTACAAGGCTGATACAGACATTGTGGCACAATGGCTGGAACTAACTGCCAAAGAACACGGATATCAGGGGTCCAACTCGCCCTCGGCCTCGAATCCTGCGGCCACACGAGGCAGACGTAAAGGAAAGGCTCGAAAACAAGCCCAGGCGACTACGTCCGGGCAGGCCTCATCGAGCGCAGCGACGCCCGGCGTGGGACCGAAAACCACCCACATCATCAAGACGAGGGACTTTGAGCCCATGGCTACGCACATTGCTGGCTGCAGCGAGGGCGTCAGCATTCCTCGCTACTTTGCCAGAGCTCTCGATCGCGTCATTTCCGTGCGCAAGACCTTTGCCGCGCGTCTGGCGTCAAATGGTGTGCAAATAAGTGCCGAGTCGGACAAGAGCCACTCATTCTTCGTCGAGGTGCTGGAAAAGGTCAGGGAGGTGCTTCAGCCTCTGCTGGCTACTGTGCAGGTTAGCAGTGTGTCGGTCGCGGCGGAAGCGGCGACTCCAGAAAAGGCCAGCGAGCAGCCTGGTGAGCTTTTCCACAACCTGTTTGGAGTTCTCGAGGTGTACCAGACCTCGAGCCAGTTTGAGAAGCAGCCGGATGCCGTGCCGCCCCCGCCACCGGCACCGGCACCGGCGCAGACTGCGTACGTCGCCGAGCAAGGCACGTCAGCCATGGACCTCGTCTTTGCCATGACCGCGCTGCTGGGCGACCTTTCGCAGCTCAGAGCCAAGATCATGGAGCTGTGGACCTACGGGGACGCAAAAATGCTGGACCTAGCGTCCCTGTCCGTGGCGACCAACACGGCCTTTGAGCTGGCGCGGAGCTTGGAAGAGGACCTGGAGCCGCTGTTCAAAGAGGTTGGGGGCACGCACGCGTTTGTGACTACCTACTTTCGCTCCCTTTGCAAGGCGTTGGGGCTCGACCCCATGGCCAAGGAGCAGCCCGGCGATCCGTACAACCTGGCAGCCTACGATGTTGCCGATCACTGCTTCATCAACACGCTCACCCTCGTGTCCAGCTTCACCGCCACCGCATTGCCCAGCAGCGCGACCTTTCAAGACTACAACGGCAAGTTTGGCTGGTACGACGAGGCCCTGGGCGGCGACGGGGTGAGCAACCGGCAAAGGTGGACGCAGGACCTGACGGCCGTGCTGGAGCTCATGCCCGACCTGAGCTTCCTCGTCTCAAAGCTCGATTGTCTGTCGGTCGTGGATGAAATCACGCGCGGGGTGGCCTACCAGATTCAGGAGCGCCGCAAGACGACGCCCCTCTGGCTCGCCTTTGCCGTGCAGGTCTACCTCGACATCCTACAGACAAATGACCAAGTTGGTGATGCGCTGGAAATCATGCAAGAGGAGAGTCTCAAAATCAAGCACTCGCTGCTTGACGTCCCAGAGGCCGATCGTCGTGCGGTGCTCCGCGCCGCTGGCCTCTGGGACGAGGACCCGATCTGGGCCGCGCGCAAGCTCGCCGTCGCTGCGGGATTTCTCCCCAAGGTGCGGTCGCCGCCATTCAAGTTTCTCCGCCGAAACCCCATGTATTGCGGGCTGCTGGTCCATCACATGCGCACGACGCTGCACATGGAGGGCCTGCGCTACGCGGCGGCGCCCGGCGCTCTCGTCGGCGTGGTGCAGCTGTACCACGCGCTGCGCCGCGAGGGCCTGGTGCCCGAGGACTGCGTGTGGGAGGACCTGAAGACACTGTGGAAGCTGCAAGGGAATGCATCCTTCTTCGTCGGCAACCTGCCCACGACCAAGGAGGCCTACTTCTCCAACTACTGCCTGAGCATCGGTACGTCCGTCACCCATTGGGCGGCTGCGCAGAGCCGCCGCAAGACAAAGAACAAGGTCAATGTGCACAGCGCCAACCGGCGCAACTTGAAGCCATTGGCTCACTTCTCGCTGGCCGTCAGCCACCGCCTCGAACGCCCTGGGGCGCGGGCCCCATGGTCGGCCGCGGCCGTCCAAGAGGTGCTCAGCCTGAGCTTGACCCAGCGCTTCACGGACAGCCGATCACACATCGAGCCCGAAGCCAAGGCCGAGGTCGAAGAGGCCAAGCTGCGCTGGGCGGCGCTTCTGCCGGCCGGCCTGGTCCACCAAGTCGCAGGAATGGTCGAGTCCGAGTGGTACTTCCTCACCTGCTTCAACTTCTTCACCATGCATAACGAGGCCTGGCTCTTCCTAGAGCGGCTGCAGGCAGGCCTGGTCGCGGGACCCGGCCTCAGCCCCGCGCCGCCACCGCTGCCGTGCGGGTACAGCAACGCGCAGATGCTGCCGTTTGTGTCGGGCGTGTGCTTTGCCGCCGCCGCGGGCCAGTCGCTCGACCGCGCCCAGACGGTGCCGACGAGCGACGCGCCGCTGCGTACCGCCGCCGCGGTGCTGCAAAAGTTTGTGCGCGAGGGCCACGGCCGGCGCATGGACGACGACAGCGGCAGGGAGGTTGAGCCGGACGTGGTCCAGGCGCTGCGCCAGGGGCTCGATCTGTGGCATTTGGATGACAAGGGGCGCGTGGGCGACGAGAGATACAACGCGAGGGGGCCGGCGGGAGGGAATGAGGATATCGAAATGTTAATGTCGTTGCTCAAGGTAAACATGGACATGAACGGTGGCGGTGGCGGTGGCGGTGGCGGGGATCTGGCAAGACTGCTGCAGATGCTCTCGAGCATGTAGCCCTTTATTTATTGAAAATACTGCATAACGTGCAATTCTTATTATACCAGCAAGGTGGATAATTCATTTTGGCTAAATAGCTTTTAATTGATGTAAATAATGGGGAGGGGCATCTTGGAGTAGCGTGCCATCTAGCTAGACAATTAGTTTGGTTTTCGCATGTGCATAAATTTTATACATTTACATAGCGTTGCGCCATGTTCCTGTATTGGCTAGTCATAACGTGACGGTTGTGGCGCTATCGTATCTAGATGCGCCTCGCACACGCATCTCTGTAACCGGTCAGTAATAATAGGTCATAGAAAGGATTATTACATATCCATTATAAGAGCTAATGATACATGTTCTTATATAGTTATATTTGCTCTCGTCTTATTGACCTTTTCTATGACTTGATTGTCCTTATCTTTCTGCAACTTATATAGGGCCCTTTTTCCAATAACCCGATCACACGAGCCGCCTTTATCAATCCCGACGGAAGCAGCCACCACCTCCCGGCAAACGTCGAAATCCTGCGCAATTTCCAGCCAGTGGGCCGGCCCACGTCCCATGACAGCACAACCCACCATCAGTCTCACCATTCCGAAGCTTGGCTGGCTGGGTCCCTGGTTTGCAAGGTTTGCGCGGCATTATATGGCTCCACGAACAACACGACCCAGAGTTTGTATTCAACAGGGCATGCAATAACGGTGAGGAATGAAACTCCCCAGACTCTGGGGTACAGGTCGCAACCGTCGTCGTCGACCCTGAATGGACCATTGTGGGTGGGGGGTTTGCCGAGAAGACGGCAAACTTTGTGAGCGAAAGTGCAGAAAATGCTGCCTGCCTGTTGGTGACAAGCCTCCCGAGGAGATGGCGCTAAAGCCGGGGAGCAATGGCCGGTTCGCTTTTGGACTCGACATCTGGTGCGATCAAGTGGCGACGGCCGCGCGCGCGCATTCGGAAAAGGCCATGCCACGAGAAAACCCACAAGGGGCGGAACAAAAAGAATCGCCAGCGGAAACTATTTGCTCTTGTCAATTGCCCATGCTGTATGCCGAGCCTTTCTAGCGCAACTTTTGCAAGCCACCAAGTTCTATTTAACCCAGGGAATTTAAGCATGGCGGTGGCTTTCCATCGAGGGTGGGTTCTAGTCGCCTTCCATGATTCGTTGGCTGCGACCCCAATTGTCCACTTTCGACTTGACGGTCCTGACTCTTGTAATTTTTTTCTTACTTTCCCAGGTTTTCTTTTATGCGCTGCCAAGACCCAACAGGGTAATCCGTACATGGAGAGTTATGACGAGAGCAATGGGGGGAGAAATCTCTTCAAACATCCCAGGCCTTAACATAGCCTCCCCCAGAGATCTTTTCGTGTCTTCAGCCAATGGAACGTAAATGATAGGAACCCCAGAGGTCCCCTTGAGGTCTTGGCCCGCCGCGTCTGGGGTCGTCGAAAGCGGTTTTGTAACTCGTCACTGTTTTTTGTAGTTTTCCCCCATTCTGTGCGTGGTGCTTATCCTTCCTCATTTGCTTGCACACCCCTTGGCAGAAGCCGCTTTTTGGGTGCTTCTTGGCCAGAATCGGCTGCCCTCGGACAAGCGAGCGACGACGAACCCCCTCAACCACAAGCTATTACCCACCAACCGGCTTTTGCTGGAGCCCTTTGCCACACCTTGATAAGGTCTTGCCGTCGCACTCCCTCTTCCAATCTTGCACAGTTTGCTTCTTCTCCTCTTCCCTCCCATTGCTGTGTCTTGTCGGTGCTTCACTTGTTCAATACATCACAGTGACACCATGACCAACAACCAAGACATCATCGAGCGGCCTGCCGACATCCACGCCGGCGCCAACCCCACCAACTCGAGCTCTGATTCGGAAAAGATTCGGGAAAAGACGAGCTTCGAAGACGATGCCTCCAAGACGTCCAAGCCCCAGGAGGGCGTCGTAGGCGATGCGCCAGGCGGCGACGACAACCTCTTTGGCGGCGGCAAAACGTACCGCACCATGGGCCTGTGGGACACCATGCTTGTCCTCGCCACGAACCAGGTCGGCCTTGGCATCCTCACGCTCCCCGCCATTCTCAAGACGTTGGGTCTCGTTCCCGGCCTCATTGCCATTGTCGGGCTGGGCGTCGTGTCCTGGTATACTGCCTACGAGCTGCTGCAATTCTACCGCGCGCACCCCCAGGTCGTCAACATGGTTGACATGGCGCGCATTGTCGGCGGCCGACCTCTCGAGCTCATCTTTGGTGTCGGTCTGTTGTTCAAGGTCATGATGACGTGCGGCTCCGCCACCGTCACACTCTCCATTGCCTTCAACACGCTGTCCAATCACTCGACGTGCACTGTCGCTTTTGCCGCCGTTGGTGCCGTGTGCTGCTGGGTCCTGTGCCTGCCACGCACATTCAAGTTTGTCGCCCAGGCGGGCTTGCCGTGCACGGTAAGCATCATCGTGGCCGTATTCATCGTCATCATCAGCCTTGGCGTGGCCGGTCACCCGCGGGGTGAGGTGCACGGTTTCGCCAAGGAAGTCGTCATTATCGGAAACCCCAGCTTCCGCGAGGGCGTCAGCGCATGCCTCAAGGTCTGCTATGCGTATGCTGGTAATGTTGGTTTCGTCTCGTACATGGCCGAGATGAAGAATCCTTCCCGCGACTTTCCCAAGGCCCTCACCATCCTGCAGGTCTTTTCTGTGCTTCTGTACATCCTCACTGCGGTGACCATCTATGCGCTTTCTGGGCAAGCTGTGCGCTCACCCGCGCTCGGCTCAGCGCCCGACATTCCCGCCAAGGTGGCCTATGCCATTGCGCTGCCTGCCATCTTGTCAACGGGCATGGTCTTTGGCCACACTGCCATCAAGTACATCTACGTGGTTGCCTTGCGGGCCACCAAGACGACGCACCGCGCCACAGAAAACTCGGTGCGCTCCTGGGGTCTCTGGGTTGGAAGCGCCACCATATTTTGGGTTCTTGCCTTCATCCTAGCCAGTGCCATTCCCATCTTTGACTCGATTCTGTCCATTTCGTCGGCAACGTTTGTGGCCTGGTTCACGTTTGGCGTCAGTGGTGTGTTTTGGTACCATCGTAACTGGCAGGAGAAGTTTGCCCGCAAAAATATTCCCCTGGCCATTGTCAACGCTCTCCTAATCATCCAAGCGCTGTTCATGAATGGTGTCGGCATGTGGGCATCTGTTCAAGGTTTGCTCGAGGTCTATCACACGCCCGGCAAGCTTGAGGGCTCCTTTACTTGTGCCGATAACTCGATATTTTGAGCCTGTCGAATGAGTGACTTGCTGGTGTATGGCATTTCAAGAATTGTATATAACATGAATAATGAATTGTAAACTGCTCCGAGTTCGTTGGTGTGATTCTGGCAGTGCAGATTAGCATCGTTGCTCACCTCGTGTAATCCAAGCGATATGAGCTTTCGTCATGATCTAGGTTCCCAAGTCCTTTTTGTCGTAATGTTAACAGTGCCGTCATGCGACGTCGCTTTCGTCGGGTTTCCTATGGGCAGACAACTGCAGTCAATCGCTCTCAGTCCTGCAGCTCGGACAATTGCTCCTCTAGCTCCCATTGACACGTAGGTCACCAACACATGACACCCAAACATCACATCCGAGCAACCGTACTGCAAGATTTCTTCTATTTCCTGCCCATTTTAACACAAGTATATGTACAGTCCGGGGTAGTCGATCCTCCGATTAACAGCATCGTCTGCGTTTCCGTTTCGCCTTAGTTGCTGCGGGCACCGCCCTTGGACTCTCGCAACTCGTCCATCTTGGCGACTCGCTTCTTGAACTCGACGTACTGGCACTTTTCGTAACTATGTCTCTCATCCTATAAATTTTGCAAAAATAGCAGAATCAGTACTGCCCGGCGCAATCCTCGACAGTTTCCAACTTGCGCTCGTTTTCTTACCTCGCACTTCCATGGGGCGTACCACGTCGATTTGCGGCACTTGTTGAGCGGGATCAATAGATGAGCGCAGCTATCTCTGTAGGCGTGAGGGAGGCGAGCCTCGCTCATCTCCTCGCGCGTCGCTTCTGCAAGTCTGGGTCAGCTGAAAGCGTCCGGTCTAGAAGGCATCGCGTCGGTGCTACGCGGCGAGAGGGTCACGTACGGCGCGCATCGGAAGCTGTGTCGGTGGCCATGTTTTCCCCGGGTCAATTGAGTCGTTTTCTTGATCGTCCTGGCCGGCACAGGGGCGAAATTGGCGGCGTTCGGGGATAGTTGCCGTTGGATTGGGAGCTCTTGGTTGCTGTTTGGCGGGCAAAGTTCGGCCAGTGGCCGTAGATGTGGAGACCTGATACATCAGGCAGAAACCAGCCAGTTAGTGGTAGCGCATTGCCAAGCATCACAGCTTCATCAATCATCTTGGAAATGTTCTTCAACGGCTGACAAGAAACGACGAGACCAAAAGAAGTTCGATTCATGTTTGACGCTGTCAAAAGTTTTGTCTAGGCATACTGGACCACGTTGCATCCATCCTCGGCAGGCGCAGGCACCTATCGCAACTCTTGATGCACTCACACTGCTACACTACTCGCTCTCAAAACATCTGCAACTTCCGAGTTCACCTGCCGCAGCAAATCCAATGGCCATCTTGATCTGGACATGTGTTTTCCTTCAGGCTCGGCGTCCACGCAGACCGCATCTTTGACTCATACTGCCACCAATGTGTCCTGTCCAGTGACGAGTGCCTCACCACCTACGCTGTAGAACAAAGCAACCACGCAACCGCAGCGTCTGCGGTGCTGATATACGCGGCTTCTGCAGCGCCAACTCATCAGATCCATCTTCATGATGCTCACCATTGCCCTGCTCGTCGTGGGGCTGGTCGACGTTGCCGTGCCCAATTTCCGAGTTTGCCCAACCTCGCTGTGAATGATTGGCCTACAGCGCTCCGTGGTATGGCAGCCTATAGGTGAGTTGCGGCCAAAACTCAGTTCACCCCTGAGGCTCTAACAAGTAGGGCTAAGATAGGGACCCTAAACCTAATTAGGTAGCCGTTGACTGGCTGATTGACTGGCTGGTTGACTGGCTGATGATTGACTGGCTGGTGACTGGCTATTGACGCTGTTAACTGCTGAATTTACTGGCTACACGTGCCACGCACCCACCGCATTCGCTATTAGGTGCTGGAGGGCCAGGTGGCCACCATAGCCCTGTGGCCACCTCTAGTAAAAGCCTTAACTTTAATATAATATATTTAATTTTATAAAATAGTTATTTAAGAATTAATTAGATCTATAAATAGCCTTATTATAATATAATTCCCTTTCCCTCTTCTTAGCTTCTTTTTATACCTTTTATTCCTCTTTTTATTATTTAGTGTTAGCATAGGCTACCTTATATTACGCTTTTTTAATATTATAAGCC
>JARJPP010000741.1:0-11622 GCA_030782485.1 Beauveria brongniartii
ATATTATTATTTAAGAGAAAAGAAGTAAAAAATAATATTAAAGGTAAAAAGTTAATAAGTTTAAGAAAAAAAGTACTAAAAAAAAACTAAAGTACTTAAAAGAAAACCTTAGTTCTTATACTAAGGTTAGTAGAGTTCTAGGCTAATAAATAAGTAAGTCTAGTAAAAAGACTCCTCCTTATATTATTAAAAACGGCTAATATTAGGGGAGTTGGCCGGCGATGTGTTTCTTCTATTTCTTTATTAAGACTCTAGGCCTATATCTAGGGGGTAGTGACATCACCAGGGGCGGTGGGACGCGTCACGTTAAAACTGGAACATACCTGCTAAGGGGGGGAGCATGCAAGCATGAGTACCTACCCACGGCCCAATTCCACGTGCAACTGCGTACCTCACCAAGACCTAGGTAACTATTTCCCAGCGAGTTGGGCGGCGGCCAAGAATTAGTCCGTTAAGTTGTTCTCTCTCAGCAAAGGTTTGCGCTGCTCATGTCCCACAGACTACGTATTCTTTTATCGCATAAACCTTCCAACGCCTCACGACCGGCTTGCTTGCTCCATAGGGCCTTGACGAAACCACTCAGTCTGGCATTGCCTATTTACCGGGGTACCCGACCGCGCCATGGGGTTTCTTGGGGTTTATCGGGCCCTCTACGACTACCAACAACAATCTGAGGGCGAGCTTGCCATCAGTGAGGGAGATTTGCTCTACGTCATTGAGAAGAATGACGACGATGGCTGGTGGAAAGCTAAAAAGAAAGCTGGCGCCGATGAGGAGGATGAGCCCACAGGTCTCATTCCTCACAACTATGTGGAAATAGTATGAGCGACCCGGACAGACCAAAGCTGTCGAAATCGATTGAGGCAGCATGTGCTAATTCCATTATTTCTGCAGGCCCCAGCGCTGACCCAAGCCCGCGCCATTTACGAGTATACTCGGCAAACTGACGAAGAGCTATCATTTCACGAAGAAGCTGTACTCGACGTGTTCGATACTTCTGACCCAGACTGGATCCTTGTCGGACTAGACGATGAATTTGGGTTTGTCCCAGCGAACTACATAGACTTGCAATCAGAAAATGCTGCAGACCGTGGGGCTACTCAAATGTCGCCTCCGGCTCTACCGGCAAGGCCTCGCTCCGCCGCAATGGAGCTAGATGTGGTAGAAGACATCGCGGTCTCGAGCCCCAAGCCTGCGGGCCCAGCGTCGGCACTGGCTGGCGTCTTGCAGGGACGGGCTGCGACGATGAAGCCTGCTACCACCCCTGCTCAGTCTGTATCCGAACCGTCGGCACCATTTGATGAAGAATTTATCAAGTCACCAGCATTACCATCCCGCCCCAGGCCAACAAAGCCCACGCACACTCGAAGCGAATCCGATGACTATGGTATGCCTGATACCAACGAACGCGATGGCCCTCAAATTCACAGGACACCCGGTGGTTTTCATATGTATAATATCAGCGAGATGGTGTCCGTCATGGGCAAGAGAAAGAAGATGCCAACGACCTTGGGCATAAACTTAGGAACTGGCATGCTCCTCATTGCTCCAGAGCGAGCACAGGATGCCCCCCCCCAGGAATGGAGCGCTGATAGAATGACTCACTACTCACGTGAAGGAAAGCATGTCTTCATGGAATTAGTTCGTCCCAGCAAGAGTATTGATTTTCACGCTGGTGCCAAGGATACCGCGGAGGAAATCGTCCTGGCACTGGGTGAAATGGCGGCTGCTGTACGAGCCGAGGGTCTGAAGGAGGTCATTATGGCTGGAACACAGCACTACCAGCGCAAAGGAAAGGTCTTGTATGACTTCATGGCCCAAGGCCAAGATGAAGTTACTGTTGCAGCGGGTGATGAAGTCATTATTCTGGATGATGCCAAGAGTGATGAGTGGTGGCAGCTGCGTCGGCTCAAAAATGGCAAGGAGGGCGTTGTTCCCAGCAGCTACATTCAAATTATCGGCGCTGTCACACCCCCCCTTGATGAATCTAGCACTCGCAGTGCCATATTTTCTGTCGCAGAAGATCGTCAGGAGGAGATGAGGCTCACCAAAGAGGCTCTCAGGGCTAGCAAAGAGCCGCAACAGGTACGATCCCGCTGGACAATAGAAGCATTCAAGTTAGTAGCAACTCCAAGTCTAACTGCTTCCGATAGCGTAGTCGTCGCGAGAATGGCCGTGGAGAAAACGGCAACTCTTCCAAGAGCAAATCAAGTACGCTTATCACTCCTATGAAAGTCGACGGCTGTTGCTGACATTGCCATTCTCACAGAACCTGATACGAGCAAAGTTCGCACCTGGACGGATCGCTCCAAATCTTTCAGTGTGGAAGCGCAGTTTCTTGGTCTTCGAGATGGTAAAATCCATTTGCATAAAATGAATGGAGTCAAAATTGCGGTCCCTATTGCGAAAATGTCAAGGCAGGATTTGGAATATGTCGAGAACCTCACGGGCATTTCGCTAGAGGACGAGAAGCCTCTTGCTGATGTGCGGCGTTCAAAATCTCTGAACAGGCTAAGTGAACCCCCTGGCGCCAAACTTGAACGGAGTAAAAAGCCGGAGTATGACTGGTTCCAGTTTTTTCTCTCTTGCGACGTACCCGTGGGGCTATGCGAACGTTATGCTCAAGCATTTATTCGAGACTCCATGGATGAGAGCGTCCTTCCTGATGTCAACGCTGTCATTCTGCGAACATTAGGTATTCGAGAAGGTGATATCATCAAGATAATGCGCACTCTCGACGCAAAATTTGGACGGGAACGTATTGCCGAGGGTGACAGCAGCAGTGGAGGCCTGTTCTCAGGTCCCGGGGGCGCTCTTCGCAACAATACTCGGAAGAGCCGCCCTGCGCCGGCTGTTCAGACGGATGACATTGTTGATCCGACGGCTTTCTCAAAGGACATAGAAGGTGGTGTTAAGACTAAGTCCGCTAGCATTACCATGCAAGGCGAACTCAAGGGATCCTCGAGCGGCTTCGATGACGACGCCTGGGAGGTGAAACCCAGCAAGCAGCCGCAGACTGAGAAGAGTGCAAAACTTGTTGAACCCGTGCCTGCCACCGCGCCGATGATTCCCAGTCTTACGGGCTCCATGAAAGATTTGTCTATGCTTAGCGCACCGCTAGAACCGACGAAGGCTGAGCCTGTGCAGCAGGTAGAATCTACTGCTACTATATCAACCTCCCCCTTAACACCTTCACAAGCTCAACCACCTCCAGGAGCAAGCCCTACGTTCTTTTCTTCTGTATCAGGTTCGCAAACAGGCGGCCCTGCATCGCCGAAATCCCTTGCACGTCAGCGACCAACACCGACCATACCCACTGGTGGAGGATCCCTCCCGCCTCCTCCTCCGCAGCGTTCCATATCTGCTCCCCAGCAGCAAAGTGCTTTCGCAGTGCCAGCATGGTCAGCGCAAATGACTGGTCTTGTTCAGAGGCATGTCGCTCCACCAAATCACAGTTTGGATGATATCACGCAGGCACGAATTCAGCAGCAGTATACATCTCAGATGCAGCCGGTTATGGTAGGGTACAGTAGTATGCCGAACCAACCTCGTACGGTGCCGTACCAAACGGGGTCGCAATATTTGCAGTCAATGTACACGGGAGCCCCGACACAAAGCTCTTTTCAAGATCCAAGCCAGCCCAACCAATATTCGCCTCTTCAAGCGCAAAAGACCGCCTATCCCCCTCAGTTTCAGCCACAGTCATCATTCGGCCTGGCTACTCAAGCCAATGTGAACGACTACTTACCACTTGCCCTCGAACCACAAAGAACTGGAATGCCTCCCATGCTACAGCCACAGATTACTGGTCTTAGTTCTTTCAATTCTCAACCTCCGCAAGCTCTTCAACCGCAAAAGACGGGGCCGCCACCTGTCCGCTTTGGCGTCACTGATGCACAAAATTTGACCGTCCAGCCGACAGGGCGCCGAGCAAACTTGTCGCAAGCTAGTAAGTTTCTCGCAATGCGATATTCTTTAATTATTTGTAATGCTAACAGCTCGATACTTTCTAGCGCCCCAGAACCCTTTCGGCTTTTAACTTTCTACTCAGCATCGAGTCCGTCAAAGCCCTTCTTAATAAGTACTTTATCCCTGCTATTACAAATTTATTGAATCAGGGACAGTAAGTATAGAGAAAGGATGAATAGCCCGAGAAAGCGCCCTTTATTGTAATTTATCTTTTTTGCTTTCAGATATCTGAGGTTTCCTGTTGAGAAACACTGAAACGTTCAATGCATGAACGCATTGCACCCTGTACATGAAAAAAGCCATGTCTCGATGTCAGGACCGAGCAATTCACAGTAAATGTAGCTATACCGACATAATAGCTGAAAATCGCCCTATGCCCGTCCCTCGATACCGACATGCATATCGAGCCCTGCAGCATGAAAACGCAGAAATATATTATCGCACAGCGTACTTCCGCCACGATTTATAAAACATGTCCTAAGCACGACGAGAGCGAGGTTTTGCCTGCGACAAGACACCAGAGGCGGAAGCGTTCACGTCAATTTCGACTTCGGTGACACGCTCCTTCTTCTCGTCCTCCTCAGTAGGCGATCCTATAAACCTTTTCCTTACAGCATAGATCATCATGTAGAACCAGTATACATTCAAAAAAGTAAGCGTTGCATTACTGGTGATATATGTGAATGAAAGCCACGTGGGAATGAAGGTTTGCGACGTAACGTAAGCAAACACTCCTTGACCTGGCGAGGACGGATTCTTGCCATTCAGAACGTAGATGTCGCTGAAAACTCTGTAGGTTTGGTAGGGCCCATAGACGAGCCGGCATGCGAAAAAGGTGAACAGAAGCGCAAAACCGTTGTAAAGTTGAAGACTGGATCCAGTCATGTTGACCTTGTCCAAGAACCAATGGATATTCAAGAATGGTGTGGAGAGTTCGAAGAGTATGAAATTGCATGCGTAGTAGTTGACGAATGGTTTCTACCGCAAGTTAGCATCATAGAAACGATACTTCGTATTTGAATTGAAGCGTACGAATCCCAGGCTGAAAACACTCAACGCGGAGATTGCATGAGCCAAAGTGCCAATGCCGAAAACATCCAGGTTCATAGCAGTGACGAAAAAATCCCAAACGAAATAACCGACGGCCATAGATTGCAGCAGAGCTGGCGCCCCAGAATATCCCCAGATGCGACCTTCTCTGTCCATGCTGCTGCGTTCCTCATCTACCCACATGACCCACAAGGCGAGTCCGTTGATGAAGACGCTCTGGACCATTGAAACAACGTGAGCGTCCCAGTTGAGTTGTTTGTTGCGAGAAAGTTGGGGATAATGCTTCGGGGCGATGATTCGGGACATAATCGGAGAAAGGAGATAGAATATGACGGAATACAGCAGGGCGGCGAATAGCACCTCGTGGATGTGTAGCGGTAGGGTCACCAAATCCAGCCGATGAGACAGAGGGCGAACCAAATCGGACAGCCATGGTATAGGCTCGAGGAAGAAAGGGTCCTTCATTTTGTCCGCAGATCTTGGCCCTGCTTCGAGGCTTTGCAGCAAACTGAGTGTGGGAGTTGCAGAAGAGTGCCCGTCTGGGTAGTTGGAAAAGGCTGAATATGTTAGCACCGAGCAGTTTGGGCAGGAGCGCCCCTCAAGCAAGCAGGCTCTATTTATTTATTTACCAGCTCTACCTAGGTAGGTAGGTAGGTAGGTAACTTTAGTTCTTGAGCTGGGCAGCCGAAATTGGTGGGCCGAGGTGGTGGGCTTCCAAGAAGCGTTGGGGGGGCTCACGTGGACAAGTCATCCCTCATCAGCTGCCTTCGAGTATGATACTTTCATTGTACGCGCAAGACTCCGCCAGGAGCCGTCAGGAGGAGGCCAAAACTTCTGTCTCCGACCAAATCTTGGTCAAGCGGACTGTGTCGTGTTTACACTTGCTCACTGGCTAGTGACGTTGCTTGAGGGATGCGTCGTTCGGCATGGCTTCTTGTAATTATCTTGTAACTCTCCGACGATGCCTAGGCACCTAAGTTTACCTAGCATAGCTTGTCGGCATCACGTCGTAACGAAGATGAATGAGCGAGCTACAATACCTCTTCGTACACTAAAGCACGGAGATTGTACTGGTAAAGTGAAGTAAATCAAACTTTCCAAGTGTAATGTAAGCTGTGCTTGTCTGCCCATACCCCTGCACTGCTTTCCTCCTTCTGGTCAGTGGGGGGTTCCCTAGCGGCATCTACACTGACAGCAGCGCCCATGTTCAAAATTCAGCATCCACACACAAGCGCGACGACTTACCGCATCGAACATCCTGCGTCATGGCTGAAGCACTCAGAGACCTTATCGGTCTATCTCAGACCGTGGATCTGGACTACCTTGAGTATCTTGCGGGGCTTTCTCTCCAGTCAGCGCTCTCGTCCGAGCCTCAGACCCTCGCTCAGAGCTCACAGTCAATGCTGCGTTCCATACAGGCGCTGTCAAAGCGATCCCGCAAATCTATGGTTGAATCAGCAACTGCTCATGCTTCTCTACCAGAAGTAATACGCAATTTCGACTTGAAAGCACGCGAGCTCACCGCAGCTGTACCTCAACTCGACGCCGAAGCCGAACGCTTTTCCGCATCACTCAGCAAATCTAGCGGTAGCCAGACCTTGACTCAACGAAAGGAGACACTGCATCTTATAGAGACTTCAGATCGCATCGCGGACCTTCTGGAACTGCCCACCCTTCTGGTGTCTGCTGTCAACGCCAGTCCTCTTGGGTACTCGATGAGCCTGGATTTGTACGGCCATATCCGACGGCTTTCGTTTCTCTATCCAGATTCAAAGCTCATCAGGTCTGTCAAGTTGCAGGCTGATGATTCAATTCGTCAGCTCGCCATTGATCTGATCAGTTCATTGACGGCTCCCAATCTGAAACTCGCGGTGGCGCTTCGCACCACGGGATGGCTGAAGCGAATTCTCCCTGAGCTGGTCCCAAGCGTGTCAGCAGAGGGTTGTTTGCCAGCTATATTCCTGATATGCCGCTTCTCGAATCTAATTACGACTCTAGAAGCATTGAATCCCTTGCGAGAGCTGGCGGATGAAGAACAAAGGCGTCAGGTTAGCGCAGGTCAGTCCTGGTCCGGTGGCCAGCATACCGAGCGTTTCTTGAAGAGATTCATTGAGGTGTTCAGAGAGCACAGTTTCAGCATCATATCAATATCGAAAAACGCGGGCGGAGGCACAAGCTCTCAGCCTGGCTCGAGTCCCGGCAGTTCGGACTCTCTTACTCCCATCCTATCTGCCTTCCCTGTGCATCTTGTCGGCATGCTGCTCGAAACATTGCGCATATACCTGCCTATAGTCAAAGATCAAACATCGCGAGAAAGCATCTTAACGCAGGTTCTGTACTGTGCCGGTAGTTTGGGCAGACTCGGTGCCGATTTTGGCATGCTAATCCCTTCGATTGGCGTAGCTGAATGGCCCGACCTTGTTAAGCGACATCGATTACTAGCTGGTCGCCTTGAATCTGTTATTGCAGACTACAAGGCACCAGTAACGTTTATGGGCATCTCGGCCTAGTAGGCTGCGAGAAGTGTGGGTCTGCGCTGCTGCACTATGCCCAAAATGCTGGCAAAAACCATGCTTGCGTGCAAATTTACATGCCACAATGAACCTGCAACACTGGCGAACTCATCCTCTAATCAGTATATGACATGCATTACACTTAGGATGACTATTGAGAAAAATATATCATGAGCCAGACATCATCCGCTATGGATGCGGTGAGATCCTCCAAGTCCAGTAGGCTCACGCGCTCCTGCCCGCTTGTTCTACTCGATTGCATGCTGATAATGTGTACAAGGCCGTCATTTTGTTTCTGGTCTAGGTTCCGGTATATCCACTGCTATCATACTCCAACCTCTCGATCTTCTCAAGACAAGAGTGCAGCAGTCAGGTCAAGCGTCCTTATACAGCTCATGGCTGGAGTTACGTCAATCTCCTAACCAGCTTCGCTCCCTGTGGAGAGGCACCCTTCCATCGGCCCTTCGCACAGGATTTGGTTCTGCGCTATATTTCTCGACACTCAACGCCATCCGTCAATATGTAGCGCAGTCTGGGTCTAGCCAAGGCAGTATGGCTAGCTCTACAGCATTACCCAAGCTATCGAACACGACAAATCTGCTCTCGGGGGCTGTGGCGCGAACTTGGGCTGGCTTCGTTCTCATGCCTTTAACTGTCATCAAAGTGCGGTTCGAATCCAACTTGTACTCCTACCCCTCTCTTTTCAATGCGGCCATGGATATTCAACAGCGGGAGGGCTTTCGCGGCTTCTTTTCTGGCCTTGGTGCTACCGCAATTCGCGATGCGCCGTACGCTGGCCTATATGTGCTCTTCTACGAAAAGTTGAAATCTCACCTCGGGTCTCTTGCCGAGACTGACTTAGACTCGGATATCAAAACTGTCATGGGCACTCCCTTAGCAAGCTCCATCAATTTCAGCTCTGCGATCTTGGCTGGGGCAGTATGCTCCGCCGTTTCAAATCCGTTTGACGCAGTAAAGACGCGCATACAGCTTCAGCCACAAAGATATCGGAATATGTGGCAAGCTTGGTATAAGATGATTACTGAGGATGGCTTTAGGTCTCTATGGTGCGGCTTAAGTCTACGCATGGGACGCAAAGCCCTTAGCTCCGCTCTAGCATGGACCTTATATGAGGAATTGATTCGAAGATCCGGCTCATTCTAACATATAAAACAGTCACATGGAGGAAACAAGGAACAGACTAGATACATCCCTTCATGGTCCAATCGATAATCGTGTTGTCGTGATCCAGCGTCAGATACGCTTCCGATATCTTGTAGCTTATTCAATCACGGTCGACCTCCCGCAACCCACAGCATAAGCGGCGAAGGTGACTTGCTCCTCTTGCGTTCCGTCTTGCGAACAAGAAGCTCGATGTCGCTCTTGTGGCGGTGGTGGTGTCGCTTATCTTCGATAATAAGACGCTTCTCACGGATGTACTTAGTGTGCTTCCAGAAGTGATCTTGCTCCCACTCGGGAACTGGGCGCTTAATGATGACAAACCCAGCGGGGTCCTGCTTAATGAGTCAGTGTATGTTTACTAATATGCTCGTTTTGTGGTTGATATTGCGAAATACCCACAGCAGTATCAAGGTCATATTCAATCTTGAAAGTTCGCAGAGTCTCGATTGACAGATGTTTGCGGGGCATCCGAGTGTATGTCGCTCGCTCATTTCTAGCTTCCGGGACTTTCTCCTTTTTGACGATAGCATTGATAGCCTCTTCGTTTAATCCGGACGCAAGTAGCTGTTCCTGCAGACGCCTCTGGTACTCCTTCTCAGCGGTTCTTTTTTCCTTTTCGTCTTTTTCTCTTCGATCTGCTTCTTCCTTCTTATATTTGTCCACAGCGGCCTTGGCTTCCCTATCCCGAGTCTCCTTCTCTGCGGCGGCACGCTCCTCGTCACGCAGGCGCTTCAATTCTATCTCGCGCTTGATGCGTTTCTCTTCTTCAGCCTGCGCCTCTCGCCGCTTAATCACGTCCAGCTCCCCTTTTGCTCGGCGCAAATCCTCCTCATTCTGCCGTTCTTTGCTGGCACGGCGGTATTCTTTCTCCTTCGCTTGCTCGATGCGGAGCCTCTCTATCTCGCGCCGATCCAATTCGAGCTTCCAGTCTTCTGTTGTCATGTATTGGCTTCGGGAGCGGGAGCGGGAGCGGGAGTAGCTGCGACGCCGGTCTCGGCGTCGCCGAGACGGCTCATACTCATCTTCAGAAGAAATCTCATTGTAGATTCTGTTCTGGATAATGACGGGTCCAGCGGGTTGGGGCGGGCTGCTCCGTTCACGGGAACGGCTGCGCGCAACAACACGCATGCCTTGGTCAGGCACAATGTACGAGGGAGAATAGTATTGTCGCGGCGCTGTGCTGACATATCGAAAAGACTCCGGAGAATGGCGTCGGCGTATATGGACATCCAGGTCGTCTTTGTCGTACGAGTAGTGGCTCATGTTGAATGTGTTTTCCGTGATAGATTGTGCAGAATGCCTTGATATATACAGGCTAGCCAGGCTGAGGGAAATGGGCGAAAGGAAGTTTCAAAAAAGAAGAGCACTTCAGTCGCCTTAGGCTGACCATTCAGCGGCTGAAGCGGGGGTGCTGATAATCCCCGCCACCATAATCCCCGCCAGCTGATTTAGTCGTCGGGATTATTGTGAGGCTTGGAATGAGTTAGTAGAACAAGAGAGGAGTCTACTAGGCGCTTGAGGGGTATGCTGCTCTACACCTTTAGACTCGTCGTCTGGAGGCTCGTGATGGGACGCGGCCCGATCCATCCCCTTTGACCACTGGACCCCGGTTTACGTGAGACCTGGCAGCACAGATTGACTATTGATAGCAGGTAATCTCGTCGTGGCGCTTGATCTTGTGATGTGCAGGAGGGCACGTAGTGGGCAATTTGCTGGTGACTCCATTCGCCGAAAATGAACATTCGCAGTCTACTACATGGGGCGTAATACGGATGCTGGCACATCGGAGTGTGCTTTGTTCCGTGTTGAGCATTGCAACGAACAAGTCGGATAGAGAAGGAGCCGCTGCGACTGCATTCGTCTATTACGAGTCCGTCTTTCTGATGTCTATTACTATTGAAGTTTATTCATCTGTTCGCCTGGCAAAATTCGGCAATGGCCAGGGTAACACGACCCGAGTTGGGGCGGGCGCTTAACTTCTCTACCCTGGTCGCAGGATGTTGCATGGTCAATCAGGCTTTTTGTAGCATCTGTTCAATATGATCGCGGCTATTTTTGTGTGTTGTTTCCAGGTAGACTAGTCTTTGCCCGAGCTTGTCTACTTCGCGCTCTAAGTCTTTCGTCTGCTCCTCTAGCTTTTGCGCCATTTCCGTTGAGGGTAGGGCGGCGAACCTGTGTTGCCAGTTAGCAGGATTCGGGAATCGGTGGAGCATCAACGAGGTATACTGACATCTTTCCTATGCCTTCATATACCACAGACTTTTTAGGCAGGCTACTGAGCTCACTCATCGTGAGCTTCACCAAACGCTGCTCTCTCTGCTTGCTAGCGATTTGGCTGCGTGTGATGCCGATCTGTTGCTGTGCAGAGGCGGCCTGCACCTCGATCTCACGAGCGAGCTATTGTTCGCGTCAGTGCAGTTCACAGCCGTGCGTGTAGCCTGGGTATTCTATGTCTATATGGGTAGTACCCTAAGGTTATGGGTCTTTGCAGGGCGTTTCTCAATACCTTTTGTAGGGCCTCGTTTGAGATCGACATGTTCGTTTGCTAGCTAAAAGAGCGTAGGTGAAGGGGACAAAGTCGTCAAGCTCTGCTCTCTGGCTTTGATCACATATGTGGGATAGTCGGGGCCACTTGCCTCTACTAGCTGAGATGGGTACTGGCTGGTACCGACAAGAGGGGGTGTCACGCGGAACAGTAATTAGGCATAGAAATAGTGTTAATTAAGGAGCAAAAGAAGCTATAGCGCCAGGGGCTATAAAAGACGCTTATGAGGTAAGATACCACTTCTACTATATAGATTTACCTTTATTATAAATAAGTACCTAAGCCTATAATTAGGTCTTATAAGCTTTTTTATTTAAAATACCTTTTTAGCTTTAAGTTATTTTAAAGTGAAAAATTATAATT
>JARJPP010000746.1:0-18007 GCA_030782485.1 Beauveria brongniartii
AGAATTATTTAAATAAGTCTATTATTATAACTAGGCTATTAAGGGGAGCCTAATTAGTAATTATATCTTATAAGGCGTAAGCTTTAAGCTATTATTATTCTTTTATCCTTATACTCTAGATAATAGTAATAGCTAACTTAATCTTAGTATTATTAGCTTCTAAAAAAGGGCGAAGTATATAGTACACGTTTTTAGCCACTTCTTACTTAGCTATCTAAATCCATATAGTATTATTTTTATAGTCTAAGCTAGTATATAGTATAACTAGTAACTCCGCTATATTATCTTTATTAATTAGGTTAGGTAGAAAGGGGATAGATTATGTGCTTAATAGGGAAGGTGCGTAAGATTAGTCTATATCTATATTAATAAGAGATAGTGACCTTAAACACTAGGGCTAAAAGGATAGAGGTAATTAGTATAATTAGTTTTCTTCTTCTTCTTCTAGGGGCTAATCTTCTTCTTATAACTATTCTAGTGATGGCTTTTATAGGGTATTTCCTGTAGATGGTTTATTAGTTAAATAAGGATTAGGTAATATTATTATATTTTCTATAGGAGGAGTTACTATTTCCTCTATAAGTCTCCTAGTATATTATCGTTATATACTAAATAAGGGCCTTCTACTATATAAAGATATAATATGTAGTTTAAGAGGATAATAGCTTAATTAACTAGTATTAGGAAAATAGCTTAGTCTAGTAGGAGTAAAAGAATTTATTAGTTATTAGTTAGTAAGCTCTTCTTTAAAAAGAAGGAGTGGAGGTTAGTTTATATATTTATCTTTAGGAGGAAGGAGTAAGGAATTAGCTAGACTCTATACTAGGGTTAAGGTTAAAGTTAGTATAGTCTAAGATTATAATATAGTCTTAGATGGGGTGATTAGGTTAGTTCTTTTAATAAAATAACTATAACTATCTCTTAGTAGTTTATTCTTCTTTAGTTAGGGTTTTATTATAGATTATTAGTAGTATTAGTTAAATAGGTAAGGTAAGGGGTTAGAATAATATAATAGGGGGTTTTTAAGCTAACTAGAAGGCTAGAATTAGGCTAATATGTCCTTAATCTTTATAGACTAAATAGGAGGAATAAATCTAGGCTAAGAGGTAGTAGAGTTTAAGGATGGCTTATATCTAGAGTAATAGACGTAGCTAGACCTTATTATTCTTATAATACACTATAGCGTAATTTAGATAATATTAATAGATGGGATTTTTAGAGGGGAGCTAGGCTTAATCTTAAAGGTTAATAATCTTTCTTTTTAATAGAAGACTTATTAGAAAAAAAATCGTGTTAGGGCTTATAGCGTTAAGACGATGGTTTCTAATAGTTAAAATTAGTAAGAAATAGCAATTACTACTATATAGCGGATTAAGTGGTGAGTAGGAGTGAGTAAGGGGCAAAGAGCGAGGGTATCACACTATAGGGCATAAGCTAAAGTAAAGACCTAATAAATGTGTGTAATATATGAAGGAGAGAGAAAGAGAGGCTATCTAGGGAGAGAGTGGCGGCTGATGAGGGGCTGGCTGGCTGGCTGAGTCAGCCAGCCGAGGCGTGCCTGCCAACACAAAGGGAACTATAACGCTTTGGCGACGAGGAGTGGCCGTATTTCGGAGGATAATCTTGCTTTGAAGACCGTGCAGCGTGCCAATGTCCTGTATGGGATCGATTTCCGACTTTAGCTGAACTGATTGCAGCAGTCCCTTTCGATTGACGAAGAAGCGCATCTCCAGACGCTTGATTTCGACCGAGAGACGTCCAATACCGCTCAAAGGCTGGAAAATGGTTAAATTTCCTGCATCTTCAAAATGTCTGAAGATGTTGGCAATGGTCCTGCCAATGTCCGATTGAGGTTCAACGAGGCCCGTGCCTGCTTTAGTCGTGGTGCGTCCGCGCACAGCAGTATGACTGCGAACGTCCAATACCCAGTTGGTAGGCTTCCGGATCCAAATGCTTGGTTTCCGACGCATCTCAAGCTCGCCCGTGTGCAAGTTGAGCCAGTGCACACAGTCGTCAACCAGTCCCGTGGGCAAGTCGGACGTTGTATAGCCTCGAAATACGTTGCGGGGAACATACTGGAGCAGATGACCTTTGAATCTGGCGCGAATAATGACTTCATCTTGGCTCATCCCGACGTGTACTTCGTGATTATCCACGCTATTGATGATTTGATACTCCATTCCGGCCACTCCTGAAGCTCTGGTGAGGAGGTGCTGCCCCTGGAAAAGCTCCATAATGCCCGCATCTTCTTGAATAGCAAGCGGTAGCCGTCCGAGAGTTTTACCATCTATCAAAAGATGGCCTTGAATAGGATGGTAGTGGATTGTTTGTGACGAGACAAGATGCGTTGCAGCGGTCCTTGCTGTCAGCCAGTTCCCCCCATCGCAGAACTCCCACTTTGAGAAAGACCGAGTTTCCGTTTCTCCCGCATCCGTCCATGTCTCATTGATTGCTGTTTCCAGTGCCCAAGTGTTTCTCAATGTCATTTGTTTAATCTCATCATCAACTGTGCATGCCCAGCTCACATATTGCGCAAGAAGCTGCTGCAGATCCGGAGCCACGGCATCCAAGTTGACTATGAGATTTTCAGAAAGCGCAATCGAAGCCCGGAAGAAATGCAACGCTTCCGTTTCATCTAAAGGAGGCTCGTTGAAGGAATCACTTGTAAACGTCTGGCGAGAGAGCAATGACGCCCAGACTGCACTGGAAGCATAACTGTGAGCCGTTTTCCCGTCCCTTGCGCATCTCACCTCCTGGCGATACTGGGAGATCCACAGGGAAAGGAGGCTCCGAGCTTCTTGCAGCAGCTTCATAACGCTCCTTTCAGTGTTCTCTTGGCTCAGGTGAAGTAGCCGCAAGGCGCAAGTTATGAGAAGACTCATGCCATCCAGATCTCTTCTACTGGATTGCAAGGCGCTGAGACGCAGAAAAAGCTGATGCTGCAAAGTCTCGCAGAACCCACTGTCGAGGAACAAGGAGTGAACTTTTCCCAGGGCATCCCACTTGACTGTTGACTGTGGTGGTCCTGACTGCAACGCCAGGCGTTTGAAACACTTGACCGTCGAGCGGTTACTGAGATTGAGATTCGTCGATCCCAGCTCAAGAGCCAGTACCATCCATCGCCTGTACGCACCCGATATGGCTGCCTGGTATGCATTGAACTCGTGGGTTGACATGCCTGAAGGACAGTCGTCTTGGTTGGCAACGATTTCGTACGAGCTTGGGTGCTCCCTGTCATCCATGTATAACTCGGGTTTGTCAAAGGGATCCGATATACCTTCTGGAAGCCAGGGTCCTAGCATGTGATGGTACCACGGCGCGTCAATGCAGTCATTTGCCCAAATGCCGCTTTTTGCGTCATAGTACGTGAAGACTGGACCGAAGGGCAGCAATACTTCGACTGCCATCTTGGGTAACTTTAGCTCTCTATAATGAGTTTGCAGATACGCTTTGCTCCGCGAAGCCAAAGTTAGTGAGGCAGTCGACTTAGCTTTTGTCTTCGACTTGGTTTTTGTCTGAAACGGCTTCAAAGGGCCAAAGTCAGCTAGGACCACGACCGCGTCGCATCCTCGTTTGGGACTTTGACAGCCCAGCATTCTCAGCCGCCAGGTAGCATCACGATAGGCCTCCAGATAATCTGGCATCTGCATCTCCAGCAAAATGGCAGCTTTGTCAGGTTTCTTTCGAGGGAGATGTGCCTCGTGAACTTGAATCCTGAGGCGTCTGCGGGATCGTGCCTTCCAGCAACGCGTACAGCCCCGTACGTCTAGAGAGCCGTCGGGCTGTCGCTTGCAGACACAAGTGCCACTCTTCATCTCGACTGTCAATTTCTGGTACTGCGACATGCGCAAGTCAAGTTCCTTTTTCTTGGCTTCTATCGAGGTCGCAGACCGCTCATTGATTCGCTCCAATAGTGACTCCAGTCCAGACTCTTCCCCGTGATCCCTCATGTATGATGCAGCAAATGCGGCCTTGTTATTTGGATCACTGAAGATGGTGAAGCGAGATTGAGAGCAGTCGTTGATACGGTTGAAGACGTATTCCTGCACTTGGCGAAGTCGGGCCATGTCACACCTGGTCGCGAAGCAAAGCATATCTAGAGCTTCGGGCATAAATCCAGGGTGGTATTCTTTGAGCGTTGGGCAGGCACGAGTGGCTGCAGAGTCCATGGCAACCCACAATTCAAAGAGATTGAGTAGATATTGGCTCACCAAGATGGCGTCGTCAGCATAGTGACTCCCAACGGCGTCCATGTAAGTCGTCATTGCCTGAGATAGACCCAAACAGGATTCTTGATCTTTAGGGTATGATAGACATAGCGTCGACATGGCTTTTCGTGCACAGGCCACAAGATTAGAGTACCGAGTGGCGAATTCGTTAACCTGTGTCACAGTTCCCTCTGCATGTGAGGGAAGGCCGAGCTTATCAGGGCGTTGGGTCGGGATGATGCTCATAGAGAGGAGAGCTCTGAGTTTGTGGCCGCTATTGGGTAACTGAAGAACTAGATCGCTTTGATCCGCAGTCCATGGGAGCAAGGGGATAGGCCGGGTTGCCTTTCTCGTATGCTCGTTCCACACTGCGGTGATGACTCGCTTCGCCTCCATAACCGTCGGTTCAAAAAAGGCCCTTTGCTGTAGTAAGTCCTCGCCGTACTTTGTTTGAACTTCTACCGACGCTTTTGATATCTCTGTCTGCAACTTGGCAAGCCGACGGCAAAGCTTGGCCTGCAGCATCAGCACCCTCTCCGGGTGTATCTTTGTCTGGCAGTCGGAGAGTAGATGTGACAAAGCTACGCACATGGCGAGCTTGAAGCAGATTCTACCTTCATGTGGTCCATTTTGACCTACAGCCATAAAATAGCGCTGAATAAAGACGCGAAGCAGCAGCCAATGGGGAGATCGTCTCCAGGGATGCTCCGATGAACCCAAAACCACATCATCTCTGACGCGCTTATGCACGACATAGACCGGGACTGCGCTACCAATGGCCTCGAGATAGGACATGAACATCTCTGTAATCAGTGCCGGGCTGGGCGTGTCGCGTGTTTCGATAACCATTTTGTCCCCCTTGCAAGCTCTGGCGGCGAACTGGTCCAGTGCAATCTCGGTGGCCTGTTCCATGAACTCGGCAGTAGTTTTTTGGAATGATGTATCGGCAAACTCAGCCATAGGGATAGCTACTGCCCGACAAGGAAACTTCCAGTCCAAGGCGTGCTTTGCCTCTAGCACGGCAGGAGCAGAGGCTGATACCTCGAATGCTTCGAAGACGACTTCATCTGTCCTATACTGCCAATCAGCGAGTGAGCGCAAAGGAAAAATTTGTTGAGCCATGGCGGGACTGACTCTTTGCTTCGATGAACAATAATGGCAGCATTTTGCTGTACCACGTGGAAAGCAAACCAGATCTCGCCCTCTTCCTGTACAATCGTGGAAAATGCCGACATGAGCGTCTCCATGGAGGCAGGGCCTTGCAGGCTTCGAGTCAACAGTAAAGAAGTCTCCAAAGTGTCCCAGGGGCTTTGTGAATTGGCGCTCGCAATCTGCCGACATGCTGCAATGAGCCGCGTGGTAAGCTCCCAGCTCAGCGGAATAGAATCATCTTCGGGGGCGGCTGGAAGTTTGGGCGGCAAGACCAAGTGGTCAAATACTGCTTCCAGCAGCGAGTTTGACCGGGCTGCCATTGATAGATGCTGCCTTCGGGCGGCAGAGAAAAGAGAGGGGAAGTAAAGTACTAGAATGAATGGCGAAAATCGGCAAATCGAAAGTAACAACGGAGAAATCTTGGTTTTTCCAATCAGGTGAGTGAACAAGGTGCAGATTTTCTCGTCGCTGAAGACAAGAGAATGTGCATAGCAGAGACGATTTCTACAAATATGACATGTAAGGATTGGAGATAAGCGTCGCCTTTTTCTTTCCGGGCTTCAAATGTTTGTGATTGTTATGCATAGCCTGGGGATCATGCCAACCGCAGCACGACAAATGCTGGTCTTGATGTATGTCTTGATTCTTGATTGGGTGACTGATACTTGAGCCAATAACTAGCGGACTTTCCGCCCCCCCTCAAACTTCTGCAAGGATCCGAATCCATAGGCTTCAGTCACCAGTATCGGGGGCCGTGAAAGTCGTCTTGGTTGCCTGCAGTGTCGCGGCCCGGCCGCCAAGCCCTTTCGAACGTTGTTTCTTACTCTGACTTGATTCAAATTCTTCCCGACGCGCAATCAACATGGAACTTTGTGCCAGTGGGCTCAGAGCAAATGTATCAGAGAAAACCTTGTTGATTCGAGAAGCCGTAGCTGTATACATGGAGACTAAAGTTGGTGGCATGGTGGCCTACCACTAGGATGCATTGCAACCCAATCGAAGCCAGAGTCAACACGGAGCTGCCCTTGGACACTTTGAAAGAACTTGAGTCAATCTAGTTATAGTAATGACTCACCCGATAGTTGCTCTTTCTGATCTTCGACAGTTTGCCTCAGGCTCTAGAGCTCGTTCTTTGGGGAGAATAGTTGGCCTAACTCGCCACAGTCGCTGCGACCACAGTCACCACTTGGCCGCCGAGACTCTCCATCAGGTCCCGTAACGATCGCCGCAACTTTTTGAAAATTGAATTCAATTGCTTTAACTGTCTGTAGTATTTAATTGAAATGAAAAAACTAGATTTCATGGGAATTCTGCACGTAGTAGCGTACTCGCTGGATTTAGTTACAGTCCATGAGAAGGTTATATATCATCATGATATCAAATAAAATAAATAAAATAAAAGTGCCGCCCATAAATCACACAAGAGTCATCTCCACTCAATACTCGACCGAATGTCCCCCCACCACGCATTCATGACATCTTTAAAGTAGTACGACCGCGGAAGCCACTGCTTGGCATCGCCCGCCTTGGGCAGGTTGCCCAGCCCCGACTTGACATAGGTGGACGTGAGGCGCATAAACGGCACGTCCTGCATCGTGGCCTTTTCCTCGGCCGTCCGCGTGGGAATCAGCGCCTGCTTGCCCTCGCGGTCGAGCTGTCGGATCATGCGGCCCGCCAGCTGCGCGGTGGCGTCGGCGCCGGGCGTCCAGCTCGCGTCGACGTAGCCAAAGGCGAAGAACAGGTTCGGCAGGCCCTCGAGCATGGCGCCCTTCCACGTGTACAGGTCCGGGATGTGCGCGGGCGCGCCGTCGACCGCGATGCGCGCGTTGCCGCCCACCGTCGTCTTGAGCCCCGTGGCGGTGACGATGACGTCTGGGTGCAGCTCCGCGCCAGACTCGAGCCTGATGCTGCCTTCCGTCACCGTCGCGATGCGGCCCGTCACGACGCTCGCCCGCCCCGCCCGCAGCGCCTGGTAAAAGTCGGCGTCGGGCGTCGCGCACAGCCGCTGCGACCAGGGGTCGTACGCGGGCACAAAGTCGGGCGCCATGTCGGTGCCCGCGGGGAGCTGCTTCTCCGTCGCGTCGAGCAGCAGCTTGCGCGCCGACGCGGGCCGCCAGAGACAGTACTTGACAAAGAGGAAGCCGAACAGCGTCCGGCGGAAGCGCACAAGGGCCGACCCGAGCTGCGTCGGCAGCCAGCGCTGCATGAGCGCCTCGAGCCCGCCGCTGCGGTTCTTGACGGGGATGATCCAGCTCGGCGAGCGTTGGAGCATCGTCACATGAGCGGCCTTGTCTGTCATGCTCGGCAGTAGCGTCACAGCCGTGGCGCCCGAGCCAATGATGACGACATTTTTATCGGTATAGTCAAAGTCTTGGGGCCAAAACTGCGGATGAATGACAGACCCCTGGAACTGATCGATGCCGGGGATGACTGCTTTCAGGGGCTCGTCGTAGTCGTAGTAGCCCGATCCGAGGCAGACGAAGCGGCTGCGTAGCTGCTTCTGTTTCTTGTCCGCGCCGGTTATGTCGAATGTCCAAGTATTGGTATCGCTTGACCAGTCCATTGCATGAACCTTGTGATTGAATTTGATGTGCGGTGCGATGCCCTGTTCTTCAACCGCCTCGTCAAGGTATTCTTGGATCAAGGCCCCCTCTGCAATGGCCTGCCCCTTGGTCCATGGCTTCCAAGGGAAGCTGAAAGTGTACAGATCGGAATCGGATCGGATGCCTAGGTCAAAATTGACATCAGTAACGTCGAGTGGGATGCGGTTCTGGACTAGTTCGCGTACCCGGGTATTTGAATAAACTCCATGTGCCGCCAATTTCGTGCCGGGATTCAATGATGGCGTATGACAGGTTCGGATTCGTCTGTTGCAGTCTATAGGCAAAACTAATGCCAGATATGCCTGCGCCGACTATGACGACGTCGTAGTCGATGGCGCGGCTATCACCGTTTGGCATATTGAATTATGCGGCTTGCTGCGGCTCAACCGACGGTATGTGGGTAACTTGGTATCGCTGGCAGGGAGAGTGCGAAAAAAAAAAAAAATGTAGGAAGAAGATGAAGTTGAGTAAAGATGATTCAAGTTGAATTAGAACGAGAATTGCGGATCAAATAAATGGTATTACTCGGGGCAATCATGCCGAGGACCAAAGTCCTCTTTTGACAATGTGCGGCCGAGTCCGCGGCGAACCACCAAACTCCGAGGCTGCAAGTTGAGGTACGTGCCTAGCCAAAAGTTTCCCCATCTTGCGCCCAAATTATTTATTGAAAGGACCACTATAAATCTGTGCCTCGGTCGGCGCGACTCCCCTTACCGCAGAGTGGCATTTCAGAGCATCGACATTGGTGTCCAAAGGGCAAACAGACAAGAGCGGAGATTTTTGGTTGCCCCTGATTGGATCGGACCAGATGAACCAGCAATCGGACGGTCATCTTGACTTTTGATGCTGGCCGGTGCCTGCCCGGAGACTTTGCGGACCCCGGTTTGCGGGGAGATCGGGTAAGCCTGACCAGGATCGGACTTTATGATTTTGGATGTTAAATATGACGTAATGATTTCTTGGCTCTCCACGGCCGTGGTTGACTTGGAGCACCTTGGATATCGGCTTCCGTATTCAATCTACGATTTACGGGGATGTAGACCCAGTCGAAAGCAATTCTAGAAATTACATTGCTATTTGGTACTGTATATTGACACGAGAAAGCAGGCTCGACTCCTTAAGCAGCAGACTGGACCCCTCGTTTGTATCTGCTCTTTCACAACTGCCTCGCAGTCCCCCCGAGGAAATCAACTTAACCATCAGCGATAACACCGAAACACCCCCTCACGATACGTATCGTACCCTTGAGCTTCCAACCGCTATACTCGTGTCACCGCGCCATATTGCGTACTCCCAGAATCACGGGCACCCAGAAACGACTTCAAATCGAAGCGCATCTGGCAAGAGTTCAGAAGTTAAAGACCTGGTCCAACCACTTTGTTTGTTTCTCGCAGCCAATTGTTGCATAAAGACTATAAACACGCCTGCCAGATGACTCTGGGCATGTAGTTGGCGCGTCTGCTCATGCACATGTCCGGAGAGGTGGCTGCTGTCGCTTACACGCGAAAGCGGCACTGGGCTCCATACACAACATTGGCCAACAGTTGACAGAACTTAACAACAAGGGCTAGATTCCAGGCTCTGAGCCGAAAACGGCATCGTAGTGCAACAGGCGACTTTTCTGCCGGCACTAGTTGAAGCAACGTCATGAAGCTAACCCCGCACCGAGTTGGCATGCGGGGAAGCAAGCCAGCACCAGCCAACATCCATGAACTACGTCTCCTCCAAGTACACATATCTTCAGTCTCGTCCATTCACCACAAAGTTTCAATTTGAATCAGATTCAATTAAAACCCCAATCTCTTGGCAACACTTGCCTCCCCCCCCCCCTTTCCGCCCTCCGCAAGCCCCGACCGCCGCTCCATGGCCGACTTTTACCCCGAGGCGCGCAAGCGCTTCCCCGCACTCCAAGCCAGCAGCCCCCAGGTCTTCTTTGACAATGCGGGCGGCAGCCAGACGCTCGACACAGTCATTGAGTCGATCCGCACATATCTCTGCCACCAAAACGTCCAGCTCGGGGGCTCCTACGCCGCCAGCCACCGCGCCACCGCCAGCTACACGCGCGCTTTTGCCGACGCCGCCGCCTTTATCGGCGCCAGCCCAGACGAGGTCGTCTTTGGCGCGTCGGCAACGCAGCTGCTCCGCACGCTCTCCTGGACGCTGCTGCGCTCCTTTGCGCCCGGCGACGAGCTCGTCGTCTCGGCCATTGACCACGAGGCCAACATTGCGCCGTGGGTCGACCTGGCGGAGCGCTGCGAGCTCGTCATCAAGTGGTGGCGGCCGAGAGACGCGCTGGACCCGGAGCTGCACGCGCTGGACCTCGCGCCGCTGCTGTCGCCGCGCACGCGCCTCGTCGCCTGCACGCACGCGAGCAACATTCTCGGCACCGTGACGGATATCCGCGCCATCACGGACCTTGCGCACGGCGTCGGCGCGCTCGTCTGCGTCGACGGCGTCTCGTTTGCGCCGCACCGGCCCGTCGACGTGCGCGCGCTCGGCGTCGACTTTTACGTCTTTTCGTGGTACAAGGTGTACGGGCCGCACGTGGCCACGCTGTACGCGAGCTGGGGCGCGCAGGCCGGCAGCATGCGGTCGCTCGGCCACTTCTTCAGCCCGCAGGCGAGCCTTGCCGACAAGATGGGGCTGGCGGCCGGCAGCTACGAGCTGTGCCAGTCCGTGTCGGCCGTCGTCTCGTATCTCGGTGATGGCGAGTGTGGGTCCTGGGGCGGCTTCGAGGACCACGAAGAGGCCCTCACCGAGGCGCTGCTCGCGTATCTGCGCGGTGTGCCGGGCATCAGCATCTACGGGAAGCGGCACCTGCAGGCGGCGAGGCTGCCCATTGTGAGCTTCACTGTCGAGGGGTGGGACGCGCGGGAGCTGGTCGAGGCCGTCGAGGCGCGCTCCCACTACGGCTTGCGCTGGGGTTGCTTTTACTCCAACCGGCTTGTTCGCGAGACGTTGCTGCTCAAGCAGGATGGCGTTGTGCGAGTGAGCTTGGCGCATTACAATACAAGTAAGTCTTCAAGGCCGGTGGGTGTGCTTTGTGCTTTTTCGCCTAAATCTACTGACTCATGTGCTACAGTGGAAGAAGTGCTTGGTCTCATCAAGGTTCTCAAGGAAGTTCTGCCATTGTCGAGCGAACGAAACAAATAGCCCCAATTCCTCGACGTCGCATTATTTCGCTTGCCGTGTGTAATTCGAGACCGTGTAGATGTAGACAGTAATTCGTAGTTGTGGACAGAAATATCTAGTTGTGAAAAGAAATTTGTATCAAGTAATTAGTTGCTGGTCGGATTCGATTCGGCACGTCCCAGGCGGGGCTGTGGGGGATCCCCATGCAGCCAAATGCCGAAATCCGGGGAAGCAACAAGCACAACGAGGTTGAGTGATTCATGTATTCATATTTGAGCCATGTACCGCCTAGTTCTCATCTCTGACTGCTGCCAGCTTTTATTAGAATAAACCTTGGGCCCTTTTGCCCGTATAGCGAGACGCCGGGCCGATTCATCTGACCCCTGTCCTCCAATCATACCATTACAAGCAGCTAATCGTATCCGCAGCTCAGTGTGCAATCGTCCCATTCTCGTTTTCAGGTTTCACTTCCAACTTGCATCAAGGATCAAACTCCATGATGCCACGCCACTAATCTTGTTTGTTTACAGAGCAAAGGCAAGAGCGGCAGCGGCTCCCATGATGCCAGCGACGTTGGTGGGGGCGGCGTTGGGCTTGGAGGTGGTCGAGGCAGCCACGCTGTTGCTACCAGCACTGGCCGAGGCATCGGTGGTCTTGGAAGCATTTGATGAAGAGGTGGCCGAGCCGGTCGAAGCGGCGGTGGATGAGGCACTGGCGCCTGTGTTGCAGACGACGGCGGTGGGCAGGTTGACGTTAAAGGCCTTGCAGAGCCTGTTGGCGAGAGCAATGGTATCGGCCTTTCCCTTGTCGTCGCAGACGGGGGCCAGGCAGCAGGCAATCTTGTTGATGAAGTCCTCGTTGCTGCAAATGCACTTGTAGTCGAGCTGGCTGCAGCCGGCAATGCTGTTGCCGCCGAGGTTCTGGCCCACACAGTCTTTCTGCAAGACGGGCGAGTGTTAGCCGCAAAAAGCTGGATGCAATGACCTGCGCAGGCCATTGGACAGAGAATGGCTGCGGATTCTGACTTACGGCGCATGCAGGAATGTCGTTGAGGGGGTTCTGAGCCGCGACCAGGGAGGCGGCAGCGAGGAGAGAGATGGCCAACTTCATTTTGGCGGAAAAGATTGACTGTGTATAGGAATGGACAAGGGGAGATGATATGACGGATGAAGGAAGAGGAAATTGGTTGGTGAAATGTGGTGATGGGAATAGCGAGAAAGGATGAATAGAATGAGGCGTGCAGGAAGCAGCAAGAAAAGGTAAATAGTTAACGGCTTTTCGTTTTCGGGAGGCGGACTCGAACCACACTTGCCCAGCCACGGGGCCTCGGGGCTCAAGTGGGGGCTTTCATGTACTTACTACCTTGGTACTTGGCACACTTGGGTAGGAGACAAGACAGGCCCCCAATTGCCCCTCAGTCAGCACGGAGCTCTCAACTAACTAAGTAGAGAATATGGATAATCAAAGGGCCAAATTAGAATAGCCTTATTTAAACAAACTGTTTACTGCCAAGGCTACGGAGTAAATGCCTGTAGAATCGCCCATCCAGTCTGCCCTGTGGCTGTGGTGGCGCACCTAGGCACTCGGTACCTAGGTACCTACCTCTTGAGCCTCACCTTGCTTGTTTAGCGGGCCAGTGCTTGAGGCCTCGATACCGGCCCGACTCCAGTCAATACAAAATCAATACTTTAGTCTTTACTTTTGATTACAGTCTTTACTCTCAATTATTGCTTTGATGCATGTATTTCTTGTTTTTTCCTTGCGCATGTGTCCGACACAACCGCGCGCTCTTTTCGACAGTGCTACCCATCTGCCATCCCAACATGGCTTCCTCTTTCCTCCTTCTAACTATAATAAAGACATGGCCGGCCCACACCCGTCGTCACTCCCGTGGCCATTGCCACCCTCCCACGCTACGCACCCGGCCAATCGTTTCCTTTGACTGGATTTTCCGCGATACGCGAGCGGGGTTAATAATCCATGGAACAGATTAGTAAAGTGACTTTATGTTGTTCATGCAAGGGCCAAAGTACTCGGATCAGATCCTGTCATTGACAGTTGACAAGGTAGCCTGGGGTTTGTCTATTGCTGGCTCACCCTCTCACCAATGTTGTGTGCATTTTGGATTGCCTGCACTGTTTGAATAAAGACGGGCTTTTGCAACATTTTTCGCAGTGGCGTTGCTTTCCGCTTCCCGAGATGCTGATGCTACTACGCGGCTGGGCATATGCCTCAAAGACTGTGGTCATATCATCTCAGACGACGGGAAAATGACAAAAAATAATCAAGAACGTCTCTCTGCCGATCGAGGCGCTTTATACAAACTTCTCGTCAGCCATATGCCCGTTGGTCTACCTGTGTTTGTTTGGTGGAGCAGCCTCGGGCCCCCATCGTGCATGCCGGCCGGGGATGGCGAGCCGCGTCACCCGAACCAACTCCGCCATTCGGCACCATCGGCAGAAACGTCATACCAGCCTGCTTAAAAATCCCCATAGACTCTGAACTCCTCGCATACTCTTCTTTCCTGCCACACACACCAACATCTTTCACATTCACCTCCTGACCCGAATATTGCTGTACATACCTGCCGCCTGCAGGCTACACTCTGTCGCGCCCCGCGTATTAGTGCCCGGGCACAACCCTCACTGGCCAGCCGCCTCGTCACCATGCAAAAAATCACGTCACATCTTCCTTCCTGGAACACGACGAAAAATCAGAGTAAAAAGGGCTTTGACAAGGCCTACAAAGTCGTCGACAAGCTAGGCGCGCCAATCAATCGCTTTTCCAACCGCATCGGCAGCGAGGCCTTTTGGCCAACAACTCTCGACAAGGAGAGCGACAAGGCCGCCAGAATTCTAAAATCCTTTTGCAGTACGTGAAATCCCCCCCCCAGATTTGCTAGCCGCACACGCTGCAAAACGGCCGTGGCCGAGCTTGAACACTAACACCCCCGCGCAAACAGAGGATGGCTTCTACACCGAGCAAGACGCCACCGGCGGCCCCGACGACGGCCCGAAGCAAAAGCAGCGCGTGCTCAAAAAGATCCCCCAGAGCGTCATCGCCAACGCCGTCGGCCTCGCCATCTTCACCACCATGCGCACCGGCCTCTGGGTCTCTGGCGCCGGCGGCTCCGGCGTGCTCGTCGCGCGGCAGGAGCATGACGGCGCGTGGTCGCCGCCCTCGGGCATCATGTTGCACACGGCCGGCCTCGGCTTCCTCGTCGGCGTCGACATTTACGACTGCGTGCTTGTGATCAACACGCGCGCCGCGCTCGCGGCCTTTACCAAGATTCGCGCCACTATTGGCGGCGAGGTGAGCGCCGTCGCCGGACCAGTCGGCGTCGGCGGCGTGCTGGAGAATGACGGCCGGTGGAAGCAAGCGAACCGGCCCGTCTTTACCTATCTAAAATCGAGGGGCTTCTACGCGGGCGTGCAGGTCGACGGCACCGTCGTGATTGAACGCTCCGACGAGAATGCGCGCTTCTATAATGAGACGGGCATTGCGGCCGCGGATATCTTGGCGGGCAAGGTGCGGAGACCGCCGCGGGAGACGCGCAAGCTCATGGAGACGCTCAAGGCGGCCGAGGGTCGTGTGGACGTCGACGACGACATCATGGAGCAGCTCGAGCATGAGCTCGCGCCGGGGGACATCGATGTCGCCTCACCCAACGCCACTACCACAACGTTTGGATTTCCGGAGGAGGACGACCCGGACCCCTACGGCGTGGCGGCGCTCGAAAAGGAAGGCCTCGGGATCGTCGAGGCCGGTTCGCACGCCAGAGTATCCAGCGACGAGTTCGCGTTCCGCCCGCGCAGCGGATACCGGTCTCGCGCCAACACGGCCGCCTCGACGCCCACGTACCGAACGAGCTTTGGCGCCGCGCTCGCTCAGAATCCGCGTTGGAGCCGCGAAAGCGTCGCCACGACAACTTCAGATGCCGCAACGCAGACCGAAAACGAGCAGTCGCCCGAGACGAGTCCTGCGCCGCCGAGCAGCCATGGCTATAGCCCCCGCGTTCTGACGCGGAATCATCTTGTGCAGGCAGATGGGCCGCCGAGTCACGAGGAGGAGGAGGGGCAGGGCCGTGAGCACATTGACGAAAAGGCCAAGAGTCCGTACTCGGCCGGTGCAGACGGCAGATTGCACGGGGAAGACGGCCATGGAGAGGACGAGGACGGGTTTGCCGATGCAGAGGAGGCGGTGGCCAAGCCGGTGGTGGTGCTGCCCAAGGGTCCTCCGCCGGCGCTACCTCCCCGACAGTCCGCTGAGACGAAGCCTGTGGACGCTGATTTTGAAGATTTGGATCTGAACGATTCAAAGAATTAGTCTGCATTTTTCCCGAAGAAGCGAATCAAAGGGCACTTAGAGAACAGACTGGCACGAGGAGGTCTGGCAGTGAGATACCATGATAGAGAAGACGTCGACCGGTTTAGATACTACGAGCCTTGATAGAATTTAGCGTTGCCTTTCTACATGAATCAATTCAACTTCTAGAATAAACGTCACGTCGCCCCCCCCCCCCCCCAACTAAACAACAATGCCAAGCTCTTTGCCAATAATCTCCGCCGCCCTCTCGCCGACAATCAGCGCCGTGTTATAGGTATTGGCGCCTACATTCTCCGGCGCAATGGACAGATCCGCCACCTTGAGCCCCTGCGTGCCGTACACATTCAGATCCTTATCTACCACGCCGCCCTTTTCTCTCGGCGCCATCTTGCACGTGCCCACCGAGTGCCACGCCGTCTCAACGTGCGACCGGATCCAGTCCTCAATCGCCTCGTCGTCGTCCTTGCTGTACTCGAGCGGTGGGAGTTTCGCCCGATCCTGCACGCTCTTGAAGCCGCCCTCCGCCGCCGCGGCGGGCGTGTCCCGGCACGCCGCCTTGCTGCCCGCGGGGAAGCGCGGGTGGCTGGTGGCCTCCTCGCCGGCGTACCTGTCGCTGCGGCGCATGATTTCGCGCTGCTTCTTGTACGCCCACACCAGCTTGGTCAGGTCGACGGGGTTCTCGAGGAAGCCTGTGACAAAGTCGGGCTTGGCGCGCGGATCCGTCGACGTGATGTGGGTGTTGCCGCGGGCGTACGGGTACGCCGTGTAGGTGCCGGCCGTTATGTAGTGCGCCGGGTTGTCGGCGGGCTCGTTGAGCGCGACGTGATCGCCCATGTAGCCGCTAAAGTAGGTCATGAGCATAATGGGCCGCGAAGGCTGGTGCTTGAAGTCGCGCTCCCAGCACTCCTGAAACGCAGGGTCCAGCTGCGCGACCTCGTCCTCGGTTGGCCGCAGCTTGCCGCCCACGTCGAGCCCGTTCCAACCCATCTTGGACGACCCGGCAGCCACGGCCTCGTGGATGTCCTCGCGACCGCTGAGCAAGCCGTCAAATGACATCTCTGGCGTCAATGTGGCCTTGTAGCGGTATAATATGAGGTTATGGTCCTGGTAGTCCTCGCCGACGCCGGGAAGATCCGAGACGACGTCGATGCCAAGTCGGCGCAGCAGCTCAGCATTCCCAACGCCCGATCTCTCGAGGATAAGGGGCGTTGTCAGAGCGCCCGAGGTAACTACAACTTGCTTCTTGGCAGCGATAAAAGCCGCCGGTGTCTGAGTCCGGTTGGTAGTGGGCTCGTACTCAACGCCAATGGCGTGAGTGCCGTCAAACTTGATCTGGGTGACAGTCGAGTCGGGCAGGATGTGAAGATTAGGATAGTTGCCAGATTTAATAAGGGGGTGAATGTAGCAGTGAGCTGTGTCTTGCCTCTTGCCGTCTGGGCTAATGTATTTGGCCCAACGCTCGAAGCCGTGGCCGACCTCAAAGTCTTGCAAATTGGCCACGTGAGGCACACCCAGAGACTCGGCTGCGTCGAGGATGTCGTCGTTGTTTAGCTTGGAAAGATGTGTTCCATAGCTGACCTGGATAGGACCATCATGGCCGTGAGCATTCTTGTCAATTTTTGGGTCGTCCAACATGTGGTTCTCTGCCTTGTTCGCAAGAGCCAGCATCCTTTTCCCATCCCAACCTTCTGTCTTCCATGAGTCAAAGTCCACCGCCGATGCTAAGCTTCTGTATTAGCCCGAGCGCGAGAAATCACATCAACACCACGCACCTCGTGTATACATGGTAAAGTTGATGGAGGAGCCTCCGCCCAGGATTCCTCCCGAAGGGACCACCAATGCACGGTCACCAAGGCTCGATTCCCTTTTCGCGGAGTGAAAGAGGACGGTTTCGCTTCCTGGAAAGAGATGGCTCAGGAACATGGCTGGAGTGACCACGGTAGGATCGTCTAGATTATTGCGTCCCTGCTCGATCAACAGAATTGACAAGTTCGGGTCCGCTTTCGCGAGTCGACCAGCTGTAACGCACGCAGCGCTGCCACCTAATGGCTTGTCAGGACTCAATACACGGGAGTCATTTCTGTACCAAAACTTACCTCCCACGAACACGACGTCATATTCGGATTTCAGATTGCTTGAAGCCATTCTACGATAGAGTCGGGGTACGATAGGATTGGGTGTCAAGTGAGGGAAGCGCGAATGGGATCACACCCTACCCCGGGCTTTATATACAGGTTTAACTCTTGAAAACTTGCCTCGTTGCGTTGGGCATAGCTACATGATATGTGGCTATAACGAATTGATCGCCATGATAACAGCAAATGCTAGCGCGGCCATGCCTGGGATCCGCACCGCGGGGCAGTTTGGTAAAGAGCACATACAGTGGGTCCAGATAATTCCGCTCACGACCCCAAATCCCACTAAAATGCCTACTTTTTAAGTAATATTTTTACTATATTAATAGTTAAGATTAATTCTATACTAAATACCTAAAAATAAAATATTAAGTAATATATTATATAGGGGTTTTTTTTTTAAATTTTTATATATTAAGATTAACTAGATAATATTTAATAAAGTTAAAAG
>JARJPP010000749.1:0-20257 GCA_030782485.1 Beauveria brongniartii
CTTATTAATATTAGCTTTATTAGTAATATTACTCTTAAGAGTAAAGATATTAAAGACCTTCTTATTAATATTAACTTTAATAATAACACTATATCTACTACTAGTACTACTACCTACGCCCTTATTAATAAGTATAATAAAGAAGATAAGGAAGAGTCTAATAAAGATATACGCTTTAAAATAAATAAGGGTATAAGAACCCTCTATTACTATATATAAAGATAAATAAACCTTACTTACCCTTTTTTTTAACCTACTTTAAAAAATAATAAGACTATAAATAGAACTATAGGAACCCTCTATTTATAATTACGGATAGGTAGAGGTTAAGATAAAAGCTAGGCTAGGGAGCCTAAGTTCTTAATAATTTAATAGAATTATAATTATCTTATTATTTTTTATATAAATTATCTTATTATTTTTTATATAAATTACCTTATTATACTTATTTTATTAGTCTATATATAAATACTATTTTATATAATTTACTTAATTTTATTAATAAGATCTACCTCTTTTATTTTTATAGGGCTACTAAAATATTAACGGGATCTACTATATCCCGTCGGCACACTAATGTTAGGCTGCTTCCCCGGCTGCCTTGCACCCTTCCTCGTTCGTAATAGCTAGATAGAAGACAAAGCCATCAAATAAAAGCGACTTAGCGTAGATGCCAGAATCCCTATAGTACTTAGTGACTATATAGCACGAAACCATCTGATCCTGCATGAAAATCAGCTTAGTCTCGTCCCGCTTGGCTGTGTCGCGCGCGCGCGCGCGCGAGCCGCAAATATCTCCAACGAGGCTATATCATATTTTATGCCAAGAGGGGGCGGACGAGCTATATGACAGGGTCGTCAAAACTACATTATCGGCACATCTGCAGATATAGCCAATTAGTCCACCAGACACTACGCGAAGACACCCCGTAACTAAGGCCCCTTAGGTCCTAATTCCGACATAAACTCTTAGGAAGTCTTATGCAAAAGCCCTAGTCTTTTTTATTAAAATTACTAATTTTTATATAACGCTAGAGCACCCCTACTATAGAAGTACTATACTACTAGGGGCCCTAGTAGTACGTATTTCCTACCTACTAATTACTAAAAGAAGCCTAAGAATTAGTAACAGAAACTCCCCCCTAACTCAGGTAAGAGTTTCTCTTAAGAGAGTGTATAAAGCCAATGTCCCTACCCTCTACTTATACTCTCTTGATAATTCCTAAGACTAAGAGTAAATGTCGGATTCAGAGCCTTAGTACTGCCAAGATACCAAGACGCTAAGCGGCTGCATGACTCTATACTAACTAAATTGAAGAGTTTGAACAAGGTTATGTAAATACGAGGCTTGGAAAGATTACGAGATGATCTTAATCTCACCAGGTTATGCACTACCTGGGTGAGATGCTTTTGGCTGCCTCAGAGTCAAGGCATTTGGCTGGTGCTACGAGCACACGCGCGTACTTAGACCAGGTTGTGGTTTCCTCTCCTTTGCTCCTTCCTCTACGTAGCGGTGGATAAATCCGCTTCCACAATATATCCCGCATATCATCTTAATCATGTCCCGCTTACTCATAGGGGCTTAGCTTTAGAGTAATAGTATCTGCCTGCTATGAACAGACGTAACACTTCAAGCACTTCTTCTCACGCGGTTTTCATTCTAGTTAGAAAACAGCTTTAGCGGAGCACTATAGATAATTTACTCCGGCGGCGAGATTTACTTAAATGATCATTTTCACATAGGCATATAATACCTATCACCTACCCGGACTATTCCTATGTTTTCGATAACAACGCGATATCTTCCCCTTTCAAACCATAGTTCTTCTTTAAACATCCACGCTCTTTCGTAATGGTCCCCGTCCTCCAAGTTTCCTTTTTGTTGTACGAGTCAGGTTAACGATCGCGGGGTCATGGTTTATATAAAGCCGGGCCCAGAGTTTAGGAAATCGGGACTTGCTTTCAACGGCGCGAGTCAGTGGCTAGAAGACGCGGATAGAGTTCAACAACAACCAGCTGATAAGAACTTGGCACGGAGAGAAGGGTTGTAGATTATGGCCAAGCCGTAGTGGGTGTGTTATCTCCCTGCAAGCACCCACAGCACACAGCCTGAAAGCTCTCCAGAAGCAAGGATGAGGCGACTATGGATGAGCATCTCCAGGTCAAAGGCGACCTGACCACTTTTTTCGTGTTAAGGTGTAAATTCTTGTTGGGCCGTACCGCCCGCGCCTTTCAGTTTCCGACACAACATCCCGTCCGCAATAACCATTAAGCGAATCTTCTTGGTCGCTGTCGCTCGGTGCTTGACTTAGCGGCCGGGTCCTCACAGAGAGCTATATCTGTATAATTGACTAGAATTACATGTTGGGTGCTCTAACCTCTTCTAAAGGCGTAAGTGTTCGGAATAATCCTGATAAGTAGGTTTCAATTGCAGAAACCGCTGTAGTGATATTGACAGTTCTGAACCGAGAAGCCGGATTTGGTCATCTGGCTCTCGTGCAAATAAGTTGGTGGAGAACTCCACCTTGATCTTCCGGCATCTCGCTCCAGGCGCTGATAACTTCGTCATGCACCACACCACCCGCCGAACTGACTGACGATTGCTTAGTCCCTCTGCTGCATGTTCGCGTCTCGTGGCTCGGAAAGCTTGCAGCCCTGTCAATGACATGTCCGCACCGATTCCACCTGGAGACGGCCAATTACCGCCGTCGGTGCCGCTGATCCGTCGCAGAAAGAGACTCAAAATAGACGTCGCTTGTGATCGCTGCAGGAGTCGCAAGGTCAAGTGTGACGGCGCCCGACCAGGTATGCCATAACCCTGCAAAGTTTTCTCATCTTGGCCTCTCCCGAGACTTGAAATGCTGACCGTATTTTAGGGTGTGGTAATTGTTCCCGCAAGCTGGACCACCGCGACAAGTGTCACTATGGTTCCGACTCAAATCACTCTTCGCCCAGCGGCGCAAATGCGGCGTCGGTGGCGAAACGTGGCAAGGCATTCGATGGCGATGATCCTAAGCCACCAACAAGTGGTCCCACTGCATCGCAGGCTGGTACATGCCAACCACCACGCGGCAGCCTTCACCCTACCCATAGGCCGCTTGCCGCGAAGCCGAGTTCCACCAGCTCTGGCTTCTCCCAACCGCAACCATCGCCAAAAGCGAGAGAGGCCGGGAACTTGCAGACTGTTAACTCAATGACGGGGATTGGTGACGAAGCCACGACTGAATTTTTTGGTAGCAGCAGCGCGGGCTCTTTTACTGCGCAGATCAAAACCGCCATCGACGCCCACCTGGGTCACTCACTAAATAGCTATCCTGTGGGGAGTCAAGGACCAAGAATCTCGGGGGCACCTCGATCGGTATCCAAACGTCGCTATGACCCGGAAAATGTGCTTTTACCTACGCGATGGCGCGCCGACGAGTTGATGCGCACATACTGGCTATATATCGACCCGCTGTACCCTTTTCTGAACAAGGGAGACTGGCAGGACCGGTATGCTCGCCTATTTGCTGGCCAGCCTTTCAATACCGATGAGTCTGTATTTATGGCTTCATTAAACATCGTGTTTGCCCTCTCGACCCAATTGCATGAAGGTCAGGATGCCACAGTCCGGAACGACACAAGCCAGAGCTACTTTCACCGTGCCCAAGATCTCGTTGATGCCACCATTTGGGATTCCGGCAGTCTTGAACTAGTCCAATACTTGCTAATTACCAGCCAATATCTACAATCTACGAATTCACCGCATCAAACTTGGATAGTAGTAGGGCTCGCAGTCAGGACAGCCCAGAGCCTAGGATTGCACTTGCCTGAGACTTCGGCTGCAAAATCGCCCACAGTAGAAAAACAGCGCTATCGCAATTTATGGCACGGGTGTGTTCTAATGGATAGGTGAGTATCTGAGCTATTACCATAGTGGCTAAAATCACTGAAGAGATTATAGAATGGTCGCCCTCACTCATGGCCGTCCAGCAATGATATCGGCTGAGCTTGCTAGCTCTGTTCCCCTACCAGCTATCGCGGAAGAGGACGCGCAAATACCCGATGACTCAACTGACGTCGCATTTTTTGTCAAGTCTGCCGAGCTCTATGAAATAACTCACAGATTGGTCGAGACGTTATATTCTACTCCAACCGGACGCACAAAATGTAGAAAGCCAAGCCAGAGAGCTGCCAGCAACTTGGCAAACATTGTCCAGATCGACGACGACATGGCCGAATGGGAACATGGTCTTCCAAAGCAGCTGCAACAACACTCTCTGGGGACGATCGCGGCACGGCCAAGTATTATTCTTCGCCTGCGCTTCTTGCATGCGCGGATCCTGCTTCTCCGCCCTATCCTCAGCTTGGTATGCCTGCCACATGCGGATACAGAATCAGACACAGAACGACTCGCATCTCGACTGCGCAAGCAATGCGCGCTAGAATGTGTCGCCGTAGCGAGAGCCACCATCAAGACATTCTTTGATCACCAAGTCTCAGATGGCACGGTCGGACTGTTGCCTGCGTGGTGGTACCGTCTGTACTACTTGTTCTCGGCTTCGACGGTACTCATCGCCGCCAAATTGCGCCCCGACGTCTTTTCTGCCGAGGGCATCAACCAGTCCTGGGAGCAAGCAATTCACGTTTTTGGGACGCTACAACACGTTAGCCAGTCGGCGCATAAATGTGTCGCAGCACTTCGAATATTGTCCGCCAAGGTTCTTTCGGCTATAGCCACACCGCAGCTAAGATTGGGGTCGCTGGAACGGCAGGCAATGAGCAACCCGAAAATAAGCTACGACTTCCCTTCAAATAACAGCAATCAGGTCTTAGGTGGGTTTGATCTCAACCTCAAGTTCGATGACATCAATTTCGATGACATTAACTTTGATGACATCAATTTCGATGTCGAGGTCGAAAACTACGCGTGGCTGAACGAAGTGGCCTCTTGGAACTTCCTGAGCGGATGAGAGCATACGGTCAGGCTAAAGCAAGCAAATTTTAGTTGTACAATTCTTCATCTATTATTCGAATACCATGGCATTATTTACGCTTCTCAGCTGACTGATCTTGTTTGACAATACCGACCCCTTCAACTACATGCTACAATCTGCGTTTCACACAGAAGAGCTACCTGTAATACTTCTGTGACGGAGCAGCTTCACAACATATATTGTAATCACAAGAGGAAGGCGGTATACAAATAGGTAAATCATATACCTAGCGAAATTAGGTTATATACTAAGAGTAGAAACGCTATTTATAATACTAACTTAACATAAAAAAGGCTACTTATAATATTAACTAAATAATATAGAATAAAACTAATTTATAAGTAAGTTAATTAAAGGATTTAAGATGATAAAAAAAGTTGATTTTTTAGCTAAAAATAATTAATTTTAAAAAAAAAATAAGGCTATTACTTTAAGATAATAATTTTACTTATTAATTAATCCCATCATATAAAATTGCTTTTAAGCTAAGACTAGAATCATATAATATAGACCTACCTACTAGTTAAGACGCGAGAATATTAGTTGTTACGTGCCGGCCTTAGCTAGGTGCGGTATAGCGTCGGAGTCCTCGACGTCGGCCTTCCGCTCGGAAACCCACGTCATTGGCCAGCACGAAGCCTCCTAGGCGAGGATATCGGCGGCCAATACCGGGGCGCCCAGGCGCGCATTTAAAATTGCGCGCCCTGCTAGTAAGTGTCGTCAGCCTTAACAATGGGTACAATTACACCAATGGTATTTGCTTATAGCCTAGCATACTTTAGGCTTGAAAGCCACTTCACTTCATCCACGCAGTAGATCTACTCGTAGATTACACGTCCACTTACCATAACCCCGGTGGATTGAGTAGAGTGGCTTTCAACCCTAACAATAGGTCGTATGGTTTATTATATTCTTCTTTCGCATGACTCGGAATTTATCGGCAGATAGCGTAGTAGGTCTACATATTGATATATACTTAGTAGATATTATCGCTGCGTAGCGGCCGGAACCTTGTCTAATTAAATTGCATTTCGGGAAGAGTATAGCCTTATATATATATATACAGAGCCTTTTGCTAAACCAGTTACTAAGATTTATTCTGGCAACACAAGCAAAAACACTGATTTATTCTCATCTACTACCTTCTATTGTCTCCTATACTCATCGACCTGGTTTGTCATCGCTATCTCCTGTTTATTCTATTTGGTCCTACAGCTAACTATAAATCGGAGCCTTTAAGTTCTACAACTAAGTTATCGCAATGAAGGCCGCTGTTACTATTCTTCTCACCGCGGCATTAGGCACGGCCCTGCCACAGGCCGCTGATGAACCAAAGCTGCCTTGGGTGCCGCAGCCGACCAAGAAGTGCTTTGAGACGTGGCGCTCCATGATTGCCCTTTCCACGCTGCGGGAAGCAGAACAGAAGTGCGGGACGGCCGATGTCTGCCAGACGTTTGATTATAGCGTCAGCGGTTATCTGCTTCCTGAAATCGTGAGAAAGTTTGGCTTTGAGGATGAGTCGCAGTGCATCGCCGCGCACGAGGGACCGCCCCTAAGCCCTTGCAATCAGGTTCTGGCTCGCCTCTATGACTATAGCTCTACAACTCCTCTCTCCCGCGAGGAGGTGGATCAAGTCTGCGGAGAGGGAACCTTCTGCGAGACATTTGACGCAGAGTATCTCGATCTAGAAGACATCGAATTCTTTACCCGACTCTATTCCTATAAGAACGAGAAAGAGTGCCTTGACGCCCACGACTACAACCGGGCGACCGCCAACAACGCTTTCAACCTCAAGACGCGCTACACGACCAGCTGCGGCGGCAAAATTAACAACGACGTGACCATTTCCCAGGGCAGCAACGGCCAGTGCATTGACACGAGCTGCGACGTCGGCAGCCTCGACATTGCCGTCGCGGGCAACTGCCCGGACGGCCAGGTGCGTATCAGCTACTGGCAGAACAAGGGCTGCGCCGGCGACTGGTACGGCTACGGCTACGGAAGCCGAGGCACCTGCCGCGGGCTGTGGTCCGACGGCTGGAACTTCCAGTCGCTGTACGTGAGCTGCGCCAAGAAGAGTGACGACTGCGTGACCAAGGGTCAGTGCACGCCGGCCCCCTCACCACAGCAGGGCGTCTGCCGCGCGAATGACGCCGCCTTCCACGTCAAGACGCGCTACCACACGGACTGCACGGGCACCACACATAATGACTTCGGCGTCGCCAGAGGCGCCGGCAAGTGCATCAATACGGACTGCGCAGTTGGCAGCCTCGACACCTCGGGCGCGGGCAACTGCCCGGACGGCGAGATCCGCATCAGCTACTGGGAGCAAGCCAACTGCGGCGGCAACGGCGGGCGCTGGTTCGGCTATGGCTACGCGAGCAGGAACATGTGCCGGACGCTGTGGTCGGGCGGCTGGAACTTTAAGTCGCTGTATGTGAGCTGCGCTAAGAAGAGTGACGACTGCGTGACCAAGGGTCAGTGCTCGATTGATAGCGTACCTGATAAGTCTATCTGCTAGCGGCCTAAAGCCAGGATCGGGATCTGATATTAGAGGGTGGATTAGGCTCGGGTTAGGCAGGCAAACGGGAAAAAAGAATTATCAAAAAAGGAGTGAACCAGCTAGAAGAGTGAGCCTATAAACGGTTAGAGTAGTCTATAATAGGTAATATATAGAAAGAAAAGTAGATAAGTGAATATAGTAGGACATTATAAACCTTTTGTATTGGAGTCGGTCGTGTTATCGGCGCTGACGCGCTCGTTGTTGATGCGCAAGCCTTTCGGGAGGTCGCTCGTCTTGGAGCCCCACCAGTAGAGGGCGGACGTCGAGACGGACTCGAGTGTGTACTGGCTGAAGGCCAGGACCGTGTTATTGGTGACGGTGATGGTGCCACCAGGGCCGTCGTTCTTGGTGTCGATGATGCCGGACGCCAACATCAGCGGTAGAGGCGAGGCCGCTGGCGGAGCCGAGGAGTGCAAGAGCAGAGAGCAATATATTGATTTTGATGAAGGGGAAGACACGAACGGAAAATGTGTGTGGGAGAAGGTTTTGAGGATAAGGGGCTTGATTAAGAGAATGGTAGATTAGAGCTGACGAGGAGGAAGTTAGAAAGAATATACCATTCAACGTCGCAATCGTCGGCTTATATAGAATATGTCAATTTACAGATACCACCAACGGACTATTTCTGACTTCTCGTTGTAATTACAGGAAACTCAAGTCCTGACCGCCTACAGCGGGAGTCGTTGCCTAGTTAGTTAATTACCTATCCAGTGGTGTTTTTCAAAATAGACAAACGGAAACAACACACAACGAGCAATTGGGGTTACGCACAGGCTGAAGCAGCATAGATTAGGACCCTTCTAGGCAAAAGATACCAGGGCAGCCGGTTTTGAGGTGTCGTTTCAGTTGAAATCACACTTCTTCAGTGACCTTGCAAACTAGACCGTCACTCTGTCGCTCCCACCTCTCATTACCAACGCAAGGGTGGCACCATAGAAGATCCTCAGGATCGTACTTCCTCTTAATTTTAATCAGTTCATCATAGTTGTCGCCCCAAAAGTCCCTTTTCCAGTTCGAACCAGCGAGAGCCTTTAAAACTTAATTAACACACGACATTAACCCTTTATCTCTCTATAACAGTCAAACTCACTTCATTGCTGTAGCTTCCCATGCTTGGATCCAGATTGACAAACGGCTTGAGTGTCTCTTGGAGGCTATTGGTAGCATTATAACGGGCTTCGGAATTTAATGGAGCGAAGTTCTCGGTGACAACTGTGCACGAGGTAAGTAAAAGAAGATGTATAATGCGGGAACCTAGATAATGGTCAGCGGCGAGGTATACTCACAGACTGATGCAACTGTCTTCCTCCAGCTTGGGTGGACCGCATTGCTGCCGCCGACGGGTTGGGCGTCGTGCAGACCTTTGCCACCAACAACGAGCATGCCCATGGTAGAGAAGGGGCCACGAGAAACTGCGCGCTTATTGACTTCATATACAACTTCCTCATTGCGCAGCATGTCGGCGCTCACGAGCTTCGAATCAATGTGCATATTGCTGCCTGCATTGTTGGGAAGGAATCTGGAAAAAGCTGTAAGGTATTGGAGCAGAGAGTCGTAGACTGTTGTCTGGAAAATCTTGAGCTCGACGGCGGGGAACTTTTCCTTGGCTTCCTCCTCCACCTCTAGTAGCATATTCTTAAGTTTCTCTTGGTCCTCGCTGTCGACAAGCACCATGGATCCGAGAATGCCTGTGAAAAAAGGGCCGGCGGGGTTGGGATTCAGAGGATGTGGTGACTTGTGAAGGCTAGTCAAGTAACCGTTGACACCCTGTTCGACCATATTCGGAAGCTTGCTAACAAAGAAACTCGTCACATTGAGGGCCTGCGGGTCATCGGGGTTGACGAAGAATGTAAACGTCGAGGCCGTGATTTTCGGCGTGAGCACAGTTTTGGTCGTGATGGAGGTGACAATGCCATAGGTTGATCCACCGCCCTGGATGAGTTAGCCTTCATTAAGACTTGCCGGATAATGAATAGGTACTTACACCACGCAGAGCCCAGAAGAGGTCGTCATTTTGGCATTCATTGGCTTGAACAACCTCGCCCTTTGGGAGCACTACCCCGAACTCCAGTACGTTATCTGCGGCCAGACCGTATTTGCCTGAGATGATGGAGTGTCCGCCACCCATGACATATCCGGCCAGTCCAACGCTTGTACTAGTTCCTCCGATGACAGTTTTTCCAAGAGGCTCAAGGAATTCGTAAATACGGCCCATCTGCACACCTGCCCCAGCGGTAATCGAGGATCCATTAAAAGCCTTGTTGCATCCCTTTGGCTGGAATGATGTGGGGTTATGGACGAGGCTATTGATGTTGTGAGTCCAAAGCGAGATCGAGTAGGGCGCATTGGAACGACCATGGTAGTCATGGCCAGTGTTTTTGATGTTCAGAGCGACAGCATTTTCACGAGCTGAGGCTGTCAGTATCGCCACGATAGCTTCCAGCAGAGTCTGGGTGACATACCAAAGTCGACAGCCCGCAGCACATGCTCGGCGGTCGAAGCATTGACGACATGCAGAGGGTAGCCGTCGTTGCTGCAGGGAGCCACGGGATCGGGCAAACACGTATCGTTGGTGTATTGGTTCCAGGCCACGGAGATGGGATGCTGGCTGCGCCAATAAGCAACCCCGAAAGATGCAGTAGCGTTCCAATGGGAATCGACTTACGAGTGAAACTCATGTGTCTTGAACTTTTCCTTCAAAGCGTCACAAGCACCACTGTCGCCGTTGTGGCAAACCTCACCAGGAGCTTTCTCTGTGGCGACGCGGTTCTCAACCGCCTCTCCAAGTTCTGCAAGTTTGGCTCTGTCGACACCATAGCTCTTGCAATCTGCTGCCAAGCCGCTGGAGCTAAAGAGCAGAGCAAGTAGAACGCGGGTGATAATCATGGTTCCCTCCGAAGAACGATACAGTTGGGAAATCCGATGTTGGTACGGAACGAGTGTTGAGTGGCTCTTGGAAAGAAAATTGAATGTATAGGCGTTAAACAACAACGAATGTAAAGAGTTTCAAGAAAAGCGAATATAAAGGCCTTGAATTGTGCTATGGTAGCGCTCAATCTTTTACTTCTCGGGAAGCCTCCTGCCCACTCTTTATACCCATTGCTTTGCCAGTTAATCTTGACTACACGCTAACTTGCAGCGTCGAAAATCCTCGTCCCGTAAGGCTGCCAACGCCGCCAAGACACGAGCCATATTTCTTGGTGACTCTGACGTGTCTAAAGGCTCGCTGCTCCGAATAATTCTAACCGTTATTACTAGGGTCTATCATTGCTTTTTTCGCTGCACAAGCAGCTGCATCTCCTCTAGCAAAGATATTGGTACTCCTTAGCAGGGCGCGCATGAAGGCTGCCGACTCATGAGTTGTAAGATTACATTATCGAACTTTATTTAGTGGAGGTCTAAGCACTGCTAAGCGCATCAACACGTAAAACTGCCTTGTCCTATAGCCAAGCAAGACAATTACCAGCGGTTGTGGAGGCTTGTTTTTTAGATCCATCATTAACATACGGAGCAGACAATGCGAATCTTGGCTCTTGGGTTAGCCCATGAATCTCCTATAGCAACGCCTTACGTATCCTTAACTCTAGCCAATCGCTGCGCGTCCCGGTCGGAGCAAATGACGATGGACATGAGCGGATTCCGGGCATCACAAAAAAAAAGGTTCTTTTGCGGCTAGACTTTCGGCTATAGACTAGGATCTAGTTTCAGCAGACAGCCTCGGCTGCAAGGAGTAGCGTTGTCAAAATGGAAGTCTCAAGTGCTACGGGAATGTTTAGGCCACCTTATTACTCGCACTATATTATGCTGCTGCAGTACAATACCCTAACTACGGCCAGTAATCCTTCTGTCACTTAGCTAAGAAGGCGCCCGCGTTACTCTCAAGCTAGGCAAGATAGACGTCATAACTGCAGCTTAACCTATACTTATGTATGTAAGATCCGTTTTTTGAATTATTTAGAGATCTGCTATACTATACTATATACGGTATTGCACTGTATTTAGACAATAGCGTATTGTAATATCGTATCGCACGGCAGTGTAGAAGCCAATTACCCTAAGCGTAAAGCTAATTTAATCTGTTAAGGCTGTAGTCCGGGGGATAATGGGTATACCGCCGGCGGTGCGAATAAAGCTTAAGTAACCGCGCACCGCTAGCGGGGACGTAAATGTAGGGGCCGCCCCGCTAGCGGTATATCTAAGATTTTATATATATATTAGGCGTAATTCTAGTATAGGGGTCGTCTAAATAAAACTACTATATATATAAGGAAATTATCTATATATAAAGTAATAAATAGTCTTCTAATAGAAAAGAAATTAATAATTTACTAATTAATTCTAGTTATACTTTATATAAAAGTAGGTAAGTAGAATTATAATCTTATTAACTATTAATTTAGTCTTAATTAGAGGACTTATTATTATTTAATAAGTTATTAGTTAATAAAAACCTTTAGGTTAATAAAACTAGATAATCCTTAATAGGTCTAATAATATTAGTAGGTATTAGAATATTAAAGAAATATAGATGTTAGATAATACCTAGAGTCTTAGTACTACTAGGTAAGAGTCTAATACTATATAGGTAAGTAGGTAAACTTACTAACTTCTACTATAATTAACTTTTTAATAATAAATATTATTCTTATTAATTTACTACTGTTGACACACCCCGTTCAGCCACGCAGTTCGGATCCCTCGTCGTCTGCCTCCCAGTTAAGCACCACGGCGGACAGCTCAAAGTTCGCCACAAGGGCGGGGAGATAGTTTTCGACTGGAGCACGCCTTCTTATATGAGCAAGGCTCCTCATATTGGATGGGCGGCCTTTTACAGCGACTGCGAGCACGAGGTGATGGAGGTTTCCAGCGGACACCGGCTCACGCTGACTTACAACCTCTACGCGGTGCCTGGGACTAGGCACTTAACTGGCAGATCATCTGTATTAGACCCAACAAGGCTGCCGTTGCACAGCGCCATTGAGAAATTAATCTCCGACGACCCGCTTTCTGGAAAAGGTTTGGTCTTTGAAGCTTCATCATACCAATTTAGCGACTAATCCACGCTGACTCGGAACGCAGGCGGTACACTGGGCTTTTGGTGCTCCCATGACTATGCTTACAACGACACCCGAGAGACGCCTCTGCCAGAGACACTGAAGGGTGTTGATGCATCTGTATGGGAAAGTTTTTGGGCCCTTGGGATCGAGGTCAAAATTGCGCCCATCATCAGTGTGGAGGACGACGTGAGACACTCGATTAACTATTTCCATGCATGCAAAGAGGCCCGCGCTCGCAAGCGTGAACTACAAAGGTTTCGTAAGCTGCCCTCAAAGTTCATTGTTGGGAAGAAATTCGGCGTCAAAGTGGACCACGGACTGAAGGATGGCGAAGGATATCACAATCTATTCACCCAATGGGGCTCCTACAGTAGCCCGATTTATTGGCTTACAGAGCCAACCCACAGCGAGCTTCAAATCGTTTATACGGCGGCAAGGTTTACCCCGTTCCGCGAAAATGGTTTGCGCTAATAAATTTGTATAGTATGGTAACGAGGGTTCCGCGGACGCCATGTACTCACACTGCGCAATTCTTGCCTCTCTGCCGTCCAAGGCATCCAAGGAATCCGCCACCACTGAGTAAGATCTCTGTACATTTGTACAGCGATCGAAAGCAAGTGAACAGCTTTCGATAGCGGTAGCAATGCTTTTGGTTTAGTTATTTCCTTTGTAAACTTAGAACTATAAGTTTACTAGTATTTACATGTGCCTTTAAGCTCTACTTAATGTAGTGAAGGAACGTCGTAGAAACTGCTTACGAAGCTCACCGTTCAGTATATAATAGTTAGAAAAATAGATCGTATATATGCTCTTTTAGCAGAAAATGAAAAAGATTCTCTTATATAGGGCCACTTTTAATCTTACAATGCGTCCAGCCAGGGGTGCATTAAGATTCCCTTAGCATCTGGTCTCTCGCTAGGGTCTAGCTTCATTACGTATCGTAGAAACGACGCAAATTCCTCCCGCTCCTCCTTGTTCAGCCCCTCCAATATCTCCTCCGAGGCCAAGTCTCGACGAATAAACTCTGGTGGGAACGCAATTACTGTTCCGTCATCGCCGAAGACACCTTTCACCAAGTCTGGATCTCCATTATCGAGGAGCGTCCTTGGGAACGGTCCAAAAAAGTCAACTATCTCCGCAAGATGCATCCGGACATCATAGTGACTCGACATCTCTCCAGGCTTTCTGACCATTCCGGAAAACATACGAATGGCGCGATAGACTTCCAAAACGACGGCACCTAGATTCCACCAGTCAACTGTCTCGTCCCAGGGGGCTTTGAGAAGCACCTCCGGGGCTCGAAGTGCCACGGGCTGAATGTTCTGAGACAAACGCTTGTTTTTCCAGCTTGCTACACCCCAATCTCCTAGAACTACACTGAAGCCGTCGATACTATCATTCTTGTGAAAATAGTATCGTCGCAGCGAGCGTGAGGGTATAGGCATGTAAGGGACTTCCCGGTCTTGTTGTGGTGGCTTTTGCTCTTGCACGTAGCGTTCCAGCAGACTGCGATCGCGAATCTGGACAAAGATGTTGTTTGGTTGAATATCTATTAGATTTGGTCATCGATTAGTAGCACAAAAGTAAGACGCTTGTAGAGGCGTTTACCTGTGTGTATGACGCCCCGGTCATGCGCATAATCAAGCGCAAGAGCAATTTCAATAGTGAATCGTCGCATAGCAGAATATGGCACGAGACATCGTTCAAACCATGCTCCAAAGCTGCGTAATGTCTCGCCCATCAGAGGGAATACAAGACACACGTGCTTTCCGTTCGGGCCGGTGAGTTCGAAGTCATCTAGTAGATGGCAGATGAAAGGGTAGCCCGCCATGGTGGGCTTGCCTTCGCGAAGGTGTCTCAAGATTTCTCGCTCATATATATCCTTGGCCGTATAATAGCACTCGCCGCTCAACACTTTGAGGGCAACATACTGGTGTTCGTGGCCGCGTCTAGTGCTAATTAGCGCTGTGGTGCATCCCTCTTGCCTTGGAGTATACTTACTCGCGGTTGGTGTCCCGCACTAACCAAACAGTGGAATAGGCACCATACCCGAGCTTGTTACAGACAACATAGTGGCCATTGAATATGTCATCGACATGAACGGGATGAAATCCTCCAGGACGGTAGGCACCATGGCCCTCTTCGATGTCGGACTTCTGGACAGATTCCTGAGTATCCATACTTGTTGTTTGTTTCCAACAGGCTGTGGTTTTGGGCCGACCTAAGGAACCGCTGACGTGAGACGTGATAACGTAATCAGGATTCACTGGGGCGACGGAGTCAAAAAGCTGTAGACCTGCGCCCTCCCCCAGTTTAATAGTTACCTATAGATTCGTAGCACCCATGTAGCCAACCTGCTATTTAGCTCGTTTCTACTTATAACTCATCTTCAGCGTTACCCGTCTGGAGTTTTGCCGTTACTCATCAGCGTCTGCAGTTTCCTATAGCCGTACTACGTTGGGAAATAGGCAGAAGTTTCTGATTTGTTCTAATTACTTGATAATAATAGAATTCAATAAAGGAGATCCAATAGATACCGTTGAGACTCTGTTGCCCAGACCTAGCTCTGCAGGCTGCAGCCACGGCGCTAAAGCTTGGATGGCTAGTAGTAGCAGCAGCCTTAAAGTAACAAATAGAAGCTTCTTCCTATACGATCCGTCTGTAGGGGCTTGGAAAGCACGGCGCGTATAGAGAAGCAAAAAGAACCTCTGGACTCTGACAATGAATTCATTCTGTCTATATATAGGTAGCTAAAGTCTTGAGAAGGTAAATGCGAGCCAGCAACGTGCTTCTTCGAAATCAACTTTCTAAGTATATTTGGAAAAAATTCTAACCCCCTGTTTTTGCTCTGAAACATGGGCCTTGACTCCTCCTCTAAGATTTCTTTTACCTCGGAGCATAAACGCTCGTCGTCAGCCGAGGATGCAGTGAAGGTATACACGCAGACTGATAGTCGCTCAATCGAAACTGCATTAGTTAAAAGCATACCTAAGAAAGCGTAAGCTTTATAATATTTATTTATCTGCTCTCTATTACTAGATACTAACAAAAATACCTAAGGGGCGGAGACACTTGGCACGTAGGCGGGACCAACGCAAATACGCCGGAGCATATTACTGTGGAATTCCGGGATGCAAATGGTGAGTTCATTACCACGAAGCACATCGACCGCCAAGGAAATGCGGTTTGAAGGAAATTTGCCTATATTTTGGCCTAAGTCAATACAATTCGTGTTCCGAGAAGAGAAGGTTTAGATGTTAGGTATATATTATCAGGGTAAGCTATACTCTCCTTATAAAAAAGCGGCTGGCCAGCGCTTCATCAGAATTTTCGCGACGCCTCCAATATCCTGGCCTTTATCGCTAGCCTCTGGGTTGTAACCACGGTACTGCCAAGATAGCTCAAAGTGACGAATCTTGTCATTCAAAGCCGTCTCATCAAGGGCAGTGCCTTGCTCCCTAGCGCTCACAAGGCTGTTGATGAATATTCTCCACCGCTCACCATAATACGATTTGACAATACCAGACCACGCTTTTGCAGCATAATCATCAAGGGCACGAGACTCAGTGCTCCAGACGGTGACCTGGCTGCGAGCGTTGAAAGCCACTGCATCGGGAGCACCAATACTCTGGCCCCAAGACTCAGCACTATCGAGCCACTTTTTGAACGTGAAATGTTCGTTGGTGTTGAGAGCCATGTCTAAGTCTTCTATGAAGGATAGCATAGAATTACCCAAATCTTGAATTACCGTGGCGTTCGCAGTGGCTTGAAATTGGTTGACAAGGTTTGTGTAGATGTCGATAAAGGCGTTACCTAAGACCTGTCGTGTAACATCAACAAAGTCTAGCTGAAACGCAGGAATCTGCAGGAGCCTTGGAGTATCAATGGTGGAATTGTAAAAAAGATGCCAGATGTTCTTCATGACTTTTGGGTCATACTGTAGGGCGGTGGGCGGTGGATAGTGGCCGGTGCGGTTTATCAGTCCCTTGAGAGAGGGGAAAAGTTGATAGACAGAAACACCGACGGAGGGTATAGCATTGTCTTGGACGTCATACGCATGCTGTCGAAGCTGCTCCCAGGCTGTAAAGGCATCCTCTGGTATGGTTCCTGCGGCAGAGTATCTGTTCCTAGCCCATGTACGGAAATAATTTGCCGTATCAATCGGAGAAGCTTCCCACGCTTGGTCGAGCAGTATGTCATATACAACCTCATTGCCTTCATAGCCCTCTGGAGTCAGGCCATACCCAACAATCGAATAAGACTCTTTGAGAGCCTGGACCGAATTTTGCGTAACATTGGTGATTTTTCCGTGTAAAGCTTGATTGCCGCCAAAATCGTGTAACTCACACCAAATCCAAGAGCGACCCGAATAGCTCCTCGTTCTCTGCCATTGAGGTTGGCTTTCGCTGAAAAGATCTAGTATGATCATGTCGTCCTTGCCTGGTGGCCCGGCGAGGTAGGCGTCTACCCTCTGCTGCGTCCAGAAGCTTTGACTCGAGTAGAAAAGCCATCCCTGCATGAGCCAGATGGCGGCTGGGTTTGCTGCAGTAATACCCTCGTACGTACTAGAGGAGACATCGGTGATGTACTTTGTATCGCCAGAAGAAGGGTTGATCTCATTGAATTGGTCAATTGTGTAGATGTTGGTGACATTCCCAAACTCCTTGATCTGATTCTTAATGAATAAGTTTTGAAGCTCCGCGTAGGTCTTGTCGGTCGGATTGACGAATGCAGTTGCTGTATTGTTCTTGAGGACATCAACCCAAACGGGGGCCTCCACAATATTGGCATCCGGGCGAAGCTTCTTTAGTGCAGCGGGCACGAAGCCAGGAAAGCCAGGAAGTACAGGCGTAATACCAAGCTCTACCATACGAGCGACGATCTTTTTCTGCAAAGCAAACTGCTGGTTGATCCATTCAGTGGAGAGCCGGCCTTCGCCGCCCCATGTGCCGTGAATATTCCCGAAGCGGTTCCATGGCTGAAAAGCCTCGCCGCTGAAGAAGTCAAGAATATCGTCTTCTCCGATGCCAAGCTGGAGAAAACTATCCAGGAAGATCTTTTCGTAACCGACCCAAGCGAGTTGCAGGTTGATACCTCGCAGCGCAGCCCAGTCAAGGAGCTTCTCCCATTCAGACCAGGAGTACCAGACAAATGTGTAACCAAAAGTGACTAGAACTATTAGAATAAGACGCTGGCAGAATGTACATGTCAAGATGGCGTACCTGTGTTCAGATTGTAGCGCCACGGTACTGTGCTAGCTCCAATAAGTGCCTCTTTAGGGAGAGGAAGATGTTCCGGAATGTTGTAGACGCCGTCCACAAACCAATGCTCGTCAATGTTGAGCGCATCCTTTGCGTAATGGCGTAGTCTAGATTAATCTCTTTAGTAATGCAGTACTTGCTATCTAACACAGATTATAACGATGGAAACTTACGCTCGTGCCAAGGCACTAAGCGTGGTGCCCTGGACGCGAATCTTCGCATTGTGGGACGAAACAGTGTAATTATCATTACCTGGTATATTCCAACGTGACCAGTTCTCATGCTCCTGCGTCAGCTGGAATTCAAATTGAGCGTCATGTCCCTGAAAGAGACGTTTTGCGAGACCCTGGATACCAGCAACCGAAGCTCCTTGCTGCGCATTGACTGTCGCCGCTGCAAAGGCTGATAGTAGGATTTGCGTCAACTTCATTTTCATGAAAGTTGCTCGATGCCTTGCATAACGGAATTTGATTCTACATGAATTCTCTATTTATGTATACCTAGTTGGCGATCTCCACCCCACTCTTGCTCGTCGTATTCACATGTAACGTTGCTGTATTCACGTAACTTACACCGTTCCCCCCACAGTCTGATTACACTATCTTCAGAACTACTTTCTGGTTATCATCATCTATACTATTAGATTAATCAAGAGGTTATACCAAGTTTTACGACTCGGCCTATCTCTACTAGACGTGCATAGGGGTTAACTCTCTGCGAAGCTGCAGGCCGAGTGCGGGCAAGGCAACCAGGACAGATCGGCCGCGACTTGGCGGCCCGGCAGCCACATAAGTGGAAACACCTAATCTCGCTGGCGCTAATCCAAAATAACTGCAACCATGCCACAGAAGAGTGACCATGGTTGTTGAAGCTTTCGAACCCGAAGTCGAACCTTTGGGTGCACCTTTAGAAAGCCATGAGATGACTCGATGTTGATGGAAAGTACTTGATTTTCATAATACGCACCGGCTGCGGGTTGCGAGTGCTCCATGGCTGCGTTTGCTGAAAAGCAGGAACGAGGGTCGTGGCGTCGTATTTAAGCTGTCTTGCCCATCTGCAGTTCGCCGCTAACGTCGGCCACCCACTTGTTGGCACCACCCACTTCTTGGCAGGCTACCTCAATCACAACCCACCACGCAGAACCTTTATAGATAATCTAAATAAAATTTAAATAATATAAAAATACTACTTATAGGTAGATAAATTAATAATTAATTAGCCTTTTAATAGATTATATAGTATCTAGCTAGAATTACTATTAAGTTACTTATTAAACTATTAATATATATTTTTAATATTAATTACTTATATAAATAAATTATTAAGGTTTATAATAACTATTTAACATTTTTTTAGTTATAATAGCTTTAATTTTAACTTAAGGTCTAATATCTTATCTTTTATAAGTATAATTTAGGCTTATTAGATATTAAATTACTTTTTAATCTTCTATTATATTTAATTAACTAATTACTAGTTAGTTAACTATTATATATTATTATAGAATAGGCGCTAAAGCTAGTATTTATTTAATAGTATTTTAACCTCTAATAAGCCTTCTTTAAGTGCTTTTTTTAGCTTAATAGGTATTAATTATAGTGTTATTTTAACTAGATTAAGGAGTAAATTACTTATTAGTAGCTAGGCTATATTAACTAGTTAAAGACTAGACTTTTATTAGCTAATTTATATATTTTTTTTAATTAATCTAACTTCTCTAATAATAATATAATATTTAAGAAAAATTTATTTACTAATAAATAAAGAATTAGTATTATTAGGTTATATACTAAGCTCCTTCTAATAGCTAGCCTTAATTAAACTAAATATAGTTATATTAAGAGGTTAAAGAATATAAAAGCTATAAACTAGTAAGAATAATATATAAATATTATTCTAATAATATTTAGATAAGAATTTAATTATATAATAACTTCTATAGTTATTAAAAATAAAAAGATATTATTAACTAGTAAGTAGCCTTATTTAAGATAAAAAAATTACTTTTAGCTAAAATACTATTACTTTATTATTTATCTAACCTCTTACTATTACCTTAAAGGATTAGCCTTTAAAAAAGCCTAATTTATTAAGAAACTACTATTATTAAATATTCTTTCTATTAAAGAGAACTAATAACTTTAGCCTTTTCTTAGTTACTAAGATATACTTAAAAATTATACTCTAGTAATATTAACTAGACTACTTCTTTAAGGTAATTTATTTTTATAATAACCCTAGTACTAGGCTATTCTCTTAAAGCCTTATTATAAGCTTTATTTTATTTATATTATATTAATTTACTAATAATATCTTTTAGATAGCTTAGATTATTAGAAGTTTAAAGAAATCTTAGATAATATAAGTTAAAATACTATTTATCTATTAGAAATTAAGCCTCTTA
>JARJPP010000760.1:0-13879 GCA_030782485.1 Beauveria brongniartii
TCGAGTATCAGTGTATCAAGGGTGTGTGCAAGTGTGGACTCGCCCATGATCCAATGAAGCCTCAAATTTCTTTTTTTTTTTTTTTACTTCCTCTAGAGTTCCTCCACGCAAACTCGATGCCTCCTTCGCCACTTTCGGCCCGCCTTCCCACCACGAAATAACTTCCTGGGCCAACTTTGCCGTGTTCCACCCCCGAGTTTCCCATTCCTCGGAGCTCTCTCCCGGGCCGCAAAGGAAAAACTTGATCCTGACTGGATCTTCCCTTTTTTTTTTTTTTTTTTTTTTTTTGAGATTGCTATTTCTGATTCAAGACTATAACAAGACCATCGACGAGTTGGCCGTCAAAGTTGGTGTAAACAGGCCTCCTTTGCAAAGTAGCAGCAATACAGACGGCTCAAGCTCAAAGACTAACCTATCAGGCTCCATTATTGGTGAGGATTCCTCCCCTTGAATATCTTCTTTTCCCCGGTACATGTTGCTTAAATCATTCTCAGATGATGCGTTTTTCACGCGAGACCTCAGTCTACTTCCCAATAACCCAATGGTCATTGCCGCCAAGCTATTCGAGTTCACAGAGTGGGTGTACAAGGCCCGACTTAGTCCCGAAAAGACGCTGGATCAGGCAGTAAAAGTCTATCAAGACAGTCTGCAGTGGTATGAATCCTTTTTTGCCTATACCAGCAGCTGCACCGCTGAAACACTACTGTTCGGCCAGTAAGCTTTTTATTAATTCTCTCTCAAGACTTATACTTTTGGTTCTTGTTTTTAGCTCACAGTTAGTCTCAGCACATATTATCAGTTCGGCATCATGTGTCTTCTGACGCCATTCGTGCTTGAGCCGGCCAAGATTGCGTTAGATGGAACTCTCCCCATGGCCATTTGCAAGCAAGCAGCGGGGAACGTTGACGAGTTGATACAGCACTACAGCAGGCTGTACAATGACGGGCAGCTTTTCGACTTTATGCCCTTTTTCAAGACGGCGGCCTTTGCATTTCTGCCAGTATGCAATACAAATATACCAATGTGAGTTGTGGGGGAGGGGGACAAGACATGTATTTATTATTCTCTTGTGCTCTTTAGCAGTTGCATGCATTATTGGACAATGTCTCAAGCGATATTGTATCATCTCACAATTATGCGATTGTTTGTCAATGGCTGTGGAGAAGCTGAGGAATTGTGATGAATGCAATTAGACCTGATGAATATCCTCTAAAATTTGCAGAGAGACTGACCAATCCTGATCAATGACAATCAAGCTGAGAACAACCTGACGCACCTATGCCGGCCTTGATTACGCTACTCTCGGCGAAACTGCTCTCTTTGGTATGTATCATCAGGATCTGCAATGCTGTCAGTTGTCACTTCTGCATTTCAAATCCACTTTACTTCAGTACTCACCAGTCCCATTGTCAATAATGTAGCTCTTCACAGCATCCTTCTGCAGCACAAGCTGTCTAATCAACTCCCCAGTCTGCTTTTGGGCGTTACACGTGGCCCCAGACTCTGCGGCTCGCTCCAGCGCCCACCTTGCTATGTCGAAGCGGCTTAGATTGTTGACCAGCATCATATCAAACGGCGTCGTCGTCGTGCCTTCCTCGTTGTAGCCTCTGACCGTCATACGATGTGTATTGTAGTGTCCAAACAACAGGCCCTGCAGCTCCTGCGCATAGCCGTGATAGTTAAAGTAGACGGGCTTGTCCCGCGTAAACATGGCGGCAAAGTCGTCGTGGGTTAGGGCGTGGGGGTGGCGTGCCTCGGGCGCGAGGACATAGAGATCCGTCACATTGACGACCCGCACTCGCAGATCCGGAGCCATCTGGAGCAAAAGCTCCGCCGCCTTTATAATCTCAAACGTGACCTCGACACCGACGCCGACGAGGATGACGTCGGGCTCGCCGTCACCTTCGCTGGACGCAAACTTCCAGATGGACGCGCCCTTCTGGCAGTGTTTCGCGGCTTCGCCGGGCGTCAGATAGACGGCCGTGGGCTGCTTCGACCCAATCATGAGGTTGACCTTGTTCTTCGACTGCAGGCAGTGGTCGACGGTGGAGAGGAAGCAGTTGGCGTCCGGCGGCAGGTAGACGCGGGCCGCCTCTGCCTTGAGGCTCAGCACGGCGCCGATAAAGGACGGTTGCTGGTGGGAGAAGCCGTTGTGCTCCTGCCGCGCCCAGGTGCTCGTCTCAATGTAGTTGATGGAAGCCAAGTCGCCTCTCCAGCGCACGTCTCTCGCCACCTTGTTGAACTTGGAGTATTGTGCCATCATGGTGTGTATGATGCCGAGAAACGACTCGTAACTAGGAAAGAGGGCCGTACGGCCTGTAAGTGTGTAGCCTTGCATGAATCCCTGGCAGCAATGCTCGGACAGGATTTCAATGACGCGCCCGCCTTGAGCACGAGAAAACTGATCCCACTGAAAGTTGCGGCCGCTGGCGTCCAAGATTGCATTGAGCTTGTTGCTCTCAAGTTCATCAGGCGAAAACATGCGAAAGGTCTTTGGGTTCTCAATGGCAATTTGCTTCAACAGCCCGCCCGTAATCTTCATGCTGCTCGCCGCGCGATCCTTGGTTATGCCAAATTCTTGCCAGGCTGGCATCTTGAGCGGGCGGTACGAGTCGTATGCCAGCTTGTTCTGGCCCAACCGCTTGGATGCGTCGACGGGCAACGTGGATAGCACACTCTCAGAAGGGCTTCCATCCTTTAGCAAGGCGTTTATTCCATAGCTGCCGAGCCAGTCCTGCACGATGCGCAAATGGTCCGGATTCTGCTTTGCATCCGGAACCGGGACTTGATGCGACCGGAAAGAGCCCTCGATAAACTCGCCGTCAACCTTTTTCGGGCCAGACCAGCCTTTGGGTGTTCGAAGCACAATCATCGGCCACCTCGGCTTCGAAATAGGCGACCCGGATCGAGCCTGTTTTTGTATCTCACGAATCTCGCCGACGGCCCACTCCATGGCGTTGAAGAGCTCCTGGTCGATTTTGTCGAGCGTTTCCACGATGCATACATGGTATCCGTAGCCAGAAAAGAGCGACACAAGCTCCTTGTCGTCCATGCAGCCAAATATGGTCCGCTCGCTGATCTTGAAACCGTTGACATGTAGGATTGGCAGGACGGCGCCGGACTCGGCGGGGTCGATGTACTTGATAGCATGCCAGGCCCTTTGACAGTCAGTACCACAGTACAGGAGAGCATGTTAACCATATTCGAATGTTCTTACGCTGCTGTTGGACCTGTCTCGGCTTCACCATCACCGACGATGCATGTTACCAATAGGTCAGGCCGGTCCATGACCGCACCAAATGAGACCGCCAGCGCATAGCCTAACTCGCCTCCTTCATGGATGGCGCCTGGCGTTTCCGCGTTGATATGGCTACTCTCTGTCAGTTATGAACCTTGTTCATCGTTCTTTTTCTACAAAGTCACGTTCGTTGTGAAACTCATACCTGGGAAACCCTCCTGGGACGGAGAATCGAGTAACGAGATTGTGCAAGCCCCTCTTGTCGACACCATACTTGTCGGGATAAAACTTGCCCAGCGATCCTTCAATCCAGAGCGAGGCCAGCACGGCGGGGGCGCCGTGGCCGGGGCCGACGACGACAATAGTGTCAATGCCGTGTCGCTGGACCAGATGGTTGACATGGGACCAGATGAGGATCAACCCGGGACAGGTTCCCCAATGACCAAGTAGCCTGGGCTTTATGTCACAGGATTCCAGGTCGCGCTCCAACAACACATTGTCTCTCAGGAAAATCATTGCTGTAATCCACGTCAGGGCATTGCGTTTGGCGTTGCACTTCTTCTCTTCCACAACTCACCTCCTGCAATATAGCACGCTGCTTTCTGAAAACTTCTCAAGCCTTCAAGTGCAGATTTGTCCAAGCTCCTCTGCGGGATCTCGGCTGCAAGTTCCATGACTGATCCAGACAGATGACTCGGCATCGGCGGCGGATTCGCCTCTGAAATGACCTCGCCGGGCATGTTGAATAAGCCTTCTGTTTTATACCTTGAATAAACTTGACGCAATAACGCAGGGTCTTAAGATGTGAGCTTTAAAGTAATACCCAGATAGAAAAGGGCGGAGCTGTTGCGTCCTCTTTCTTGGCCACAGCCTGGCAAGTGTACTTGTTCCATGACGGCCGGATGACGTTGATATGTGTCGCAGATCTCTGCCGCATTCGCATAAAGCTCAAAGGGATTCTAACACGCTGCTTTCGGATTGTCAATTTCGCTGATTTGACATGATGCTCATTTTACGAAATCTCCATGGCGTGTATGCGACAATTGGGTTTGACTGGTCGTGGTACGCATTAGCGTAGGCTCCAAGTTTGGAGGTTTAGCCGTTTGGCGCGCTCGCCTGCGAGGTGCACAGAACAGTTCATTTACTTGACGCGACTGCAAAGAAAAGCCACTACATTGCTCCGAATGTAGGTTTTATAGCCTTGTCGACAACGACAGGAGGTTAATGGCACATGGCAAACAGAGGCATGCGATGGTGCATCTCCCGGACCACGACAATCGAAGCCACAGCGCAGATGACAGCATGAATAGAACCGATAGTCAATGCCAAAGACTGCAGAGAATGAACCGTCTACTTATAAGCACTTGCAGTGCATACTTTTCTCGCACTAAACCTCGGATAGATTTAGACACGATCCTTGCGGACCTCGACACCAATCAACAAATCAATCAGGGTGGCATTGGCTGTCACAAGAATCATGCAAGGCGATAATTAATAGTGAATTCCCATACATGCCCAGCTCTGGGACATGGACCAGCCGGTGTGGTGTGGGAGACGATTCAAACGTAGCGCTGAGCGTTTGCCGGATTTATGGGTGATAATTTGCTGTACAAGCAGCCGAGGCTGGAGGGAGAGTAGATATCGACGAGGATGACTGCAGCGGCTGAGGAGTTATTGATCAGTGTCTCGGATGTTCCGTCAGCTGAAGGATGCTACTGGTGACGATCCTCGATTGTTGTTGCTGGCATCACGGCAAGACGGCCACGGGTGGTGAGATGTGCGGCAGAACATGTTGACACACGCGAGAACAAATGAGAGACATGCCGAAATGTCGAGAGCGAATCATATATGCACGGGGATGATCAAGGTAGCAGTGTTTTGTCTCGTGTTTTGAAGTGGCAAGTGAAGGTTGAAATACTCATCGAGGGGGGGGAGAATCTGCAGTTATTAATGCAGTTAATGGAGCCTAATTGCCTAATATCCGTATTGCTGGGTAAAAAACAAGGTGGATCTGGGGGGATGGGGGCTTTGTTGGGGTCCAGAGTTACTCCGTACCTGGGAGACCCTTGCATAAAGTATCCGTAAAAGAAGTGTGGTAAACGGGCATAAGAAAAGAGGGAAAAAATAACACCACATTATTGCACATGAGCTGCGACAACAAGACGAGACATCGACTAATCAAGGTAGATGCGAACGCGTACTGTAACCCAACGTTTGTCATATTGGTCACACGGGCCCTGAGGCGCAGGTAGACTCTGTTGGCGTGGCGTCTTTAACCAGGTCGCAGGCAACAAAGTAATTCCGCAGCGTGGATACGCCGAGCAGTACGGATTACTTGGAAGCCACATCTCCACGTTAGCGTGCCCGAATCGTGGTCCCAGCTGGTACATCTGTACTTTGAGAGACTCCACCAGCCCAAGTCACAGGCAATGAAAGGGATGTCCGCTAAAGCTGGCCCCGAGCGCACTGAACAAGTCACTTTACAGGGCTTACCCGCTGAAATCTCCGGTAACACCTCTACTACTGCGTTTGTTGGGGCATCTGTTAGGGTGTCATTGGGCGCCCGCGTGCCAGACCCGTCCCGCTCTAACAAGCCTCGGTGGCTCATCATTAGCCTCGCGGGCAGCCAGCAATGACAACATCGTCTCCGCCACACTTCCCACGTCAAGTCACATACAAGAGTCAGCATCTCCTCGGCCCATCTCTCCCATCTCCCATCTCCCATCTCTCCGCCGCCCCCAACAACTTAGTCGCTCGACCCGACACCAACACCGTCCTTCTTTATGGCCTCACGGCCTGTTCTGCATACATAGAGTCGCTGCGGCCACCAACTTCCGAATCATGGCCTCGTCATGCCCCTCCGCAGGCACCGTGACGGCTGCCTTGCTCTGGTCCTTCCTGGCCCTCGCTCCGATTCCCGGCCACGCCCAGCTCAACACGCAACCCGACGCCGCCGACATTCTTCTGCCTCCAGGTCCCGCCCTGCCGAGTAACCCCGAGGCACTGCAGCCTGCCCAACATATCTTCAGCCTCCGCCAAATCTTCCACCATGGCACCAACCTGCATCCTGCCCTGCATCGAAAACGTGACGTCTCCCACGATGACTTTAACGTCTTTCTCGCCGCCGAGGACGGCTATGCTCGATACACCCTGCCAAAGCTCAAGGCTTACAGTCGCGTCGATACTATAGAGCGACTCCGCGATAGAAGACCGTCCGTCGTTGACCCCCTCATCACCCAGTCGAGACGGCAGGGCTTCATAGCCGCCATGGATGCCTCGGCCTGGACCATGGACCCGGTCCTGTCTCCTGACATCACTGATAAAGACACTGTTCTTACCATGGCTTACATGTCTGCCGATGCCTATGTTGAGGATGAATCTCAGCCCGACTGGGAGGAGATTGGTGCTCCCTACAATAAGACGCTCGACTTTGGATGGCAGAGCGACGGCCTTCGCGGGCATATTTTTGCCGACGAAAATAACTCGACCGTTGTCATCGGCCTCAAGGGCACCACTGCCGCCGTTTTTGACGGTGATGGAACCACAACCAATGACAAAATAAATGACAACTTGTACTTTAGCTGTTGCTGCGCTCAGCAGGGCCAGTGGACCTGGCACCAGGTCTGTGACTGTGCCTCGGGAACCTATCAGTGCAACAACACCTGTGTCACCGAGGCGCTGTGGGAGGAGAACCGATATTATACCGCAGTCAAAGAGCTCTATCACAACGTGACCGATATATACCCCAAGGCCCAGATCTGGCTCACCGGCCACTCGCTCGGCGGCGGCATGACGTCTCTGCTTGGCCTCACCTATGGCCTTCCCGCTGTCACTTTTGAGGCTGTGCCCGACGCCCTCGCTGCCTCTCGTCTAGGCCTTCCTATGCCTCCAGGATACTACGCAAAAACGCCCCAGATGCGAGCATACACAGGAACATATCATTTCGGACACACTGCCGATCCCGTCTACATGGGTAGCTGTAATGGTGCCACAGCGTCTTGCTCCTTTGCCGGCTACGCGCTCGAGACGCAGTGTCACACAGGCTACGAGTGCGTCTACGATGTCGTTGCCGATAAGGGCTGGCGCGTCGGTATCGGCACGCACAAGATCCGCAACGTCATCAGCGACGTCTTGCTCAAGTATGATGAGGTGCCCAAATGCGAAAAGACGCCGGAGTGCCGCGACTGCGCCCAGTGGAAAATGTACGAAAGCAACGGCACCGAGACGACGACGACACCAGCCACGTCGACATCGACACGTACCAGAACCCGCACCTCGACCTGCAAAACGCCCGGCTGGTGGGGCTGCCTCGACGAGACGACAACTACAGATTCCCCAACATCACCACCAACGACGACCACTACCACGTCCACTTGCAAGACACCCGGCTGGTTTGGATGCAATGACAAGACTACCACTACAGATTCGCCAACGTCATCACCAACTACGACGACGACCACCACGTCCACTTGCAAGACACCCGGCTGGTTTGGATGCAATGACAAGACTGCTACTACAGAACCCACCACCACAACCTGCCAGTCTCCGGGGTTCTTCTGGGGCTGCAACGATGCCACAGAGACGAGCTCCGTCGCCACGAGCACCCCGACACTGACTCTCACCACTCCTCCTGCTACTTTTACCCCAACCCCCACGTCCGCCACTGCGGCCCCGACAAGTTCATCTACACCCGATAAGAGTAAATGTCTCCGCCGTAGCTGGCTGGGCTTCTGCAAGGAATGGGGAACTGACAAATTAGCCGAGGCTGACCAAGTCATTGAGTTGTAAGACTCGCGGGACAATATACATATAGATAGAACAGACATGGCTGATGGTATCTCATGCTATACTGCACATTTTTTTTTGGCGATTTTTCATGCTGCTTGACATTTTCAGCCTGCTTGGATAGACGAAGACGGGCGCTCGCATAAATGCAGCTTGCGCTGATGGCGTTGGGATACTGGACATTTTTGATTGGCACTCATGGCGCGCGTATCATTTCACTCGTTACAAACTTGTTACCGTTGATGAGTAGCTAGACAGATTGGCGTTTTTGAATAGATGTACATTTGACATATCTGCGTTGATTATGTAAAGTGCAAGCCTACTTTCGTAAGCCAGGCGCATACATTCGTACTCGGCCATGGTTCAACAACCGCAAAGCCTTCTATTTCTTCTGTGTTTACACTAGGAGTGTTTTGCGGGTGTTCCTCGAGTGCGATGCCGTGTGAGGTTACCAAAGGGGAGTAATACCTAGATCATGTAACAATAGAATTACAAACTGATTAATTCTCTTCATTGTAGGGATTTCTATATGTTTATTAAAACTGCATTATAGGCGACATAAGTTACGCCGCTTATAGATTGCGGTAATCGCACGTTTGACGGCTGCCTCTGGGTAAAACTCGGTCCTGCCAGAAGGAAAACGTCTGGCACTATTACTGATAATAACTACTAATTTACCTATTTTGGTACTAGCTAATTGAATAGTGCTAATAAGCTAGTTATTAGTAGTGTTCATGTATTTCTAGCCATGCCTTTTGATTCGCCTTGCTACTTTGGTCGAACTGACAAACGTAGAGTCGACACGCTTTCAGCCAATCTGTTCCAAACAGCGCATCAAACAATAACGTAATGAGTATGAATCACTCCTTTTTACTTTCCCTGTTCAATCACATAGGGCTCCAAGGCTCAAGCTTCAGCTGTTGCTCCCACAAACTGAACCCCTGTCCCACTTGACTCAAAGCATCTTCGGTGTCGTTGCCATCACCCTGAAGACGGTCCAACCCGACGGCGCACCGCTTCGTCAAGTCTTCAAGTGCGGCATAGTTCCTGGCTGCCTGCTAGGCGCCGATTCGACGACTGTATATTGCACAGTGCTGATATCTACAAAAAAAAATTAGAATGTGGCTCTCTGCGTATCGAGTCTAAAAAAGGAAGCAGACGTACGCACTGGCCAGCTCCATTCCTGCTATGCCTTGCTTTTCCAAGAGCGCGACAAGCTCCATGGCAGCTGGTAACGCTTCCATTTTTGGCGGCATCGAGACGGAAAATTCTGCTAAAGCTTTATCAATCGATTTATACTTCGCATCATATGATGCTAGAAGTCGTTTCAGCTCTTGTATGCGCCCGATGCGAGCCTCCATGGCCGGGTCTGTACACGCAGCGCAGCTGCACGAGAACTTCCATGGGGCCAACATGAAAGTTCGTACCTGCTTTGGGGCAATTGGGTCTTTAATGTAGGAGATGGTAATTTGTTCGCCGACGCGAATGTGACGTATCGCGTGCACCGTGAGTCGCTCGATGGCAGCATTGAAAGCCCAGTAGGCATTGGGTACGCAAGAGTGGTTAATACGGCTAAAGAGTGCAAACAAGCCTTTGTCAGAAACATTTCCAACCCCAAAATACACGCAGTTGGCCAGGAATATGTAGAATCGGTCGTAGATGATGTGCGAGACTTCTGTGCACCGCCTCTCGTCTAGCCAGTTCCCGTCTGTGTCATGGGTAAGATTGCGTCTGCGCCAGCGGCGGACGGCGTTTAGCAATTTGGGCGTCATGTCGTCTGAGTAGTCGCAATGAAGCTGATCAAATATGCTCCTCTCCGCTTCAGTCAGTTGCTGAAACGCGGAGCAGAATGCATCCAGCTTGTCATCTATGCTTTGAGTGTCCGGCAAGACAATCATTGGCGCCTCCTCTATTATCCTCGTGCCCCGGGGAATCTCTCTGATGGCAAAGAGGCCAAGGCCACTGATCAAGTCTCCAGCGGGTCGAACCTCGACCAGGGTATTTCGAACAACGGCTTTTGTGTTGGGGTCGGTCCACCGTAGGAAAGCACTTTGCTCTGTTGGGGGTGGCATTTTGACTCATATCAAGCTTGCCGTTTCGCTGCTATGATTCAGCTAAAAGTATTGGGTAATTTACCGACAGAATAATATTGAGTCAGTTGAAAAAGACTACTTGGTTTGAGGCAGAGCAGCCCTTACCGGCCTCTCGTGGGTTGGAGTTCCTTTTGAAACCATGTTTCCCAGTTGTGCCAGCGCACCTGCCCAGTCTGACATGGCAACAGAGGCACCAATTGGCGAAATCCCTCTGGGTGCAACTTTTCCATTTCTTTTGTACAATAATAGCCTACAATTACTAAAATTGGGTATTTCTTTTGACCCATTTGCTCTTGTGCCCGAACCCGAACGTACATCTACCTGCAGATCTGTTCAGCTTTGATGTGCACATGGTAACAGGCAGACGGCTTCCTCCAGACCCTTTCCTAGGGAAGAAACGCCGTTGATGCGACTACCTAGCTGAGCCTGAAGCAGTACTCGATCTGACCTTTACTTGGCGTGCCGACCCAAGAGACTTGTGCCAAGTCAGCCCTTCTGTCGACAAGGGCAGTCCGGGAAGGGTGCTTGGAAAACTCACTTGTGAAATGTTTGTCCAATGAAACCTTGCTTGGCATGCTGGTCGTGAATACTATTGCGCTGCGTTGCAGCATCATGACGATGCTGCGACAATCCCGCAATGCCATGGGCTCCGCTGCTGTTCTGAAGCAACTTGTTAGCAAGAAGTCGTCAGCGCCATCAACCGTTTGCATTTTGTAGACATACGCTAGTCTTGGGCTGCAGCTGTGCACAAGTTTCGGTTGCTTTAGCGTTGGAATCCATGTTTTCTTTGTGTCGGTTGATGATATGTAGGCGTGTGCACACGATACAGGCTTGCCAAAAGACGAGACATGGTCATCTATATACTACAATGGCAAAGCGCCCTACTTGGATGGAACAATCCGCATCTAGAGAATTCCAAATGGTTTCGATCGATCGCCGTGCGCCAAACTCCTCTTGGCTAGATGCGCGATGCCAAAGTCAATGCTGGGTGATGAGGGCGCAAAAGTCCACTAGCTGCGCATCGCCGACCGTCCACACGTCATTGATATGGACAAGCGCAGCCAAAACTTGGCTCGATTTCCACCCACCTATTCCCCTTTTCACATCGACACTGACAAACTCCCGATGGTACACGGCATTTCCCACAGCCGCCCATGACGCGCACTGGCTCCCTAGCGGCGGTTCACCGTTTCGCGGCAGCACTTTATAACGTGTACCGTCCTTGTCGCACGATAGTTGCCTACAAGACTTTATCCGCAAAACTCAGACCCCACCAACAGCCGATTTCAAAATGAATACTCTTCGCTGCTGCCGACCGCTATCTCGCCATGCCGCCTCCCTCGCGCGACAACAGCGCCGCTTCGTCGCCTCGGACGCGCCCACGCTCTACACCGCAACCGCCACGACGCAGGGCCCGCGCGGCGGCCAAATCGACGGCAGCGAGGGCTTCCACTCGGCCTACGCCATGCCAAAGGCGCTTGGCGGGCCCGGCGGCCAGCAAAAGACGAATCCCGAGGAGCTCTTTGCCGCCGGCTACAGCAACTGCTTTTCCGTCGCCATGAACCTGGCCGCCAACAGTTTCAAGGTCCGGCTGCCCCGCCAGATTGAGGACTGCCAGGTCAAGGCGGTTGTGCATCTCATCGGCGACATTGGAAAAATGGACATGGGCTTCAAGGTCGGCTTGGAGGTCCGCGTCAAGGGCATCGAGCAGGCCGAGCTGGAGGCGATTGTGCAAAAGGCAAAGGAGATTTGCCCGTACCATCGCGCCACGCACGCGCAGGTGGAAACGGATATTAGGGTATTTAGCGTTCAATGATGGCTTTGCAAAATACGAAAACCGTGAGGAAGCTTGGCTTGATGCTGACTTGAATGGTGCCTGGTGCTGAAGAGAAGAAGCATTACAAACTCGTAGTAGGAGCCTGGTCTAAACGTGCATGTGAGCGACCTTTAGAAACAAAGATCCCTTCTTTGGATGCAACCTTTTCAATGGACTCCCTTCATCCACCCTGATCTTTTGGCAGAATACCGAGTATACCGTCCTATATCTCACGCAGGGAAGCCGGATCCGCGGCCAGCCCTATACTACTCTTAGCGATTAGGTTCGATTGCAGAACGCACTCCACCCACTCTTCCAGAAAAATGATTCGTGTCACATTGAGTAATTATATCTATATATAAGTCAATTTCATATATGTATGGATTATTACATGACGATTTGCGACTACACGACATCATTTCGTCTCTGCAAAGTAACGTAGATAGATGACTGACTTTACTGCCTCATGGCCGTGTTAGTGACAACTGCCAGCGCGCTGGCGTAGCAGCATCAGGAAAGTCGATGCTTCAAACCTATTAAATAAATGAGACCAAGTTTCGCCGGCAAAGAGCTGGCAAGAACATCCCAAACTGTCCACAGGTGGTAATAGTCATGCGCGGTCAACTTTACCCCGAAAGGGGTATGCACAATGTCCGGCAATTTACTACCTACCAAGCTGGCCTTGGGCGTTTACGGCCATGTGCATCCAACGCAACGCTAATAATAAATACCCGTCGTTTATTCTCAGCTGCGGGCTACATGAGCGGGTTTCATGCGTTTATCCGGATTTTTTAAAAGCAGACTTTTTTTATCATGTTTGAGTCAAAACTAGTTCAATCAGGGTTAAAATTTTGCGACGACTCCGTTGATGGCTGCGCGAACAAGGACCATTTCCGTTGATGCAGTCACAGTGATCTGCTGGGGGCTTCAAGGTGTCGACCGACCAAAGAACCAGAAATTTTCAAGTCATGGGAACACAAAGGTCTTGCATCTTTGAAATTGGTTCTATATTACTCTCGCTCGCTTGACATGGGCTTGGCGTGCACATAGTCTCTGCACATGCTTGAGCAGGGCAACAGCAAGGCAATAAAGAATGCAAGATTTTGCAAGCGCGCATCTAAACAAGACTTCTCTCATATGCAGTCTAGTTACGCTAGAACATGGCTGTTGGTTCTCGACTCTCTGCGAATGCCGATGTGGGTTCCCCGTCAATGGCAACAGACCTTGTATGAACAATCTACATCAGACCTTGAAGAAGAGTCGTGTTTTACTCTCTGCTATGCCGATTAACTTTCAACAGTAATATATCAAACTATAAGAAGTTGTCCCCACGCTGTAAGCCAATTCCGCATTCTTGGCAGAAGCGATCGGCCAAGCAGCCCTGCCCTGGGAATCATTACAGGATTCAACCATTTTGAAAAAAAAAAAAAAATTAATAATAATAACGCCTAGTTCCAATTGGGCCTCCTATCATGGCTGGAAAACGTGGCCGCGGAACGCTTCGTACTGGCGAACCTGGTCGCATAAGCAGTAACTCGGCGGATCAGACGGGTAGTCTGACCCTCCCTTCCCCCATGGGCTGTGTAGATGGCATCGTGCAGACGTCAGAACCATCCACGCATGAAATCATGGGCTTTATTGTCGTGGGGCCAGCTTGAAAAAAAAAAGCAGAATCTTACACCCATGCGTTGGGTCATATTGAACGAGCAATGCTGGACCTCTTGTATATAGAGCGCGCAATGCCAATCTTTCCGTCGATTCACTTGATTCAAAACATCTTTTGTGCAGGCACATTACAAAAAGAAAAAGAAAAAAAAAAGAAAAAAAGAAAACCAGCTACTAACTCCATTACTAATCTACACAATCGTTTACAAACATCTCACAATGAAGATTTCCTTCGTTACCGCCTCCACGCTGGCCCTCGTCGCCGCCGCCACCGCCGCCGCC
>JARJPP010000775.1:0-11970 GCA_030782485.1 Beauveria brongniartii
TTCGTCCGTCTCTGCTTCGTCCGCTTCCGCTTCCAGCTCCCAGAAGAGCTCTATCACCTCGATCAAGTCGGTCACCACTTCGGCTGCGCCCAGCATCATCACCACCGAGGCCCTGCCCACCCAGAACTCGACCAGCACCATGATGACGGCTACCAGCTCTGCCGTCAACGGCACCAACGCTACCACCACCCTGACCACGGCGACCGGTTCGCGCACCTCGGCCGGCTCCACCCCAACCTCCCCTCCCACCAGCGGTGCTTCCGGTTCTGGTGCCATGTTCGGTGCTGCTGTCCTCCTCCTCGCTGCTCTTGCCATCTAAGTTGTGCGGCACCTTTGAAGCTGCGGTTTGATGATTCTAGTTAGATGTGAAAGATACCAAAGAAGAGGATGCACGATGGGATATGTAATCTGCTTTCTCTACTGTATAAAGTTTTATGTGTATTCAAACGATAGAGTAATAGACATTGAGTTCTTGCATCTGTTTAAATGTCTATTTGAGACGACACTGGAAAGGCGACTGGCATCTGTGGCAGCACTTGAATGACGGGAGACGAAGTGACAAAGAATTAATTGCTACGCTAGAATAAGGAGTGAGCAGGTCAATAAATAGTCTGGGCATGCTTGATATTAATGAGGTAGCGTTCCAGTTGGCGCCACGCCCCTCAGTGCAGATTGCCTTGGAGATGCCAAGATGCTGGGGGTCTGTCACAAAAGCATACCAGTGGCTCCCACACCACTCTGTGTTGGCTGAGGATACACGACAGCAAATAAACGTGCATGAAATGTTTGTCTATCTAAATTCACTTTGGTATGAAATTGATTTACAGCTTACTGGGGTCTTCAGGCACCACCATGCCCCTCTGTGTTGGCTAAGGAAAGACAACAGCGAATGAATATGCATGAAATTTTTGTCTATCTAAATTCACTTTGGTATGAAACTGATTTACAGCTTACTGGGGTCTTCAGGCACAACCATGCCGTCCTGATATCCCGACGCAACATGCCTGCCCTCTGGGCTCCAGATCTTCGACACCATGGTGCAGCGGCCAGCAGCAACCCGCGGCCAGGACGCCTCTTGAATCCACCAGCCGTCACCGCTCATGACCGCTTCCTCTGCATTGACATGCACGTAAAAGGCGTAGCTCAAGCTGGCCGCCCTCCCCCATCTGTTTCCGTAGCCCAGGTGGCAGCCGAGCATGGTAAGCCCGTTTCTGTCGGCTTCGAAGGCGTGGCAGACAATGTGGCCGTTTGGGTCATTTTGGGGGATCGGCTCGTACGGTCGATAGAGCAGCAGCTCACGCCGTTCCGGTACCGCCTTGTCCTTGTTGTAGTCCGACAGATCGACGCGGTACATTTCTAGCACGGGAAAGGTGTCGTGGCCGGGCTTCTGTCCGCTGCGTACGACTTGCTCCTGCACCGAGTCGATGTGGACAATGTAGGGTCGCTGCCACTCTTGTGGACGTTTCTTCGCGAGAATTTTGGCGAAGCGAGCCTGTGGCGATTGCTTCTCCTGGATATCGTCTGGAGAAGGCATGGACCGTTTGAACGTGGTGAGACACGTGAAGCACACCCCGTTCAGCTCTTTGGTTGCATCAGAGGGGTTGAAAGTTCCCGTTTCTGGGTCTATAACTGATGGCGTTTTCGGCTGTCTTGTCTGCACCAGTCTTGTTGCGAATGACTTGCCTGTGTGCATAGCCGTTACCTCATGTACAAAGGGCCGGTCAGAATGACCAGCAACTGTAAAAACACCTTGTATAGACTGGCCCATCATGTTAGTATTCCATTTACCTTTCGACAGCTTCTACGTACATGTATTCCCATGTAGCCTTTTCTAGGTGCCTGCGACTGCCTTTCCTCCAACTCGATAGCTCGCGCTGCAGCCAGCGGCGCCTGCGCATACACGACACCGCCAAAGACGCCTGTCGTGGTGGACTTTTTCGTTTTTGTCTTGGTCGGTTGCTCCTCCACTCCTGGAGGAAGATCGGCGCCTGGCCGCCATGCAGGATGCCTTGATGCGTATTGCACGGTAGAGCCGGGGACTTTGATAACCTCGAAGGCCTCATAGCCGAGGCGGACCGGCGTGTCAGTCATGGCGTGGTCTTTGGCAAAGGCTTCCAACACCAATTGATTGACCAATCGAGTGTCTGGTAAATTTTCGGTCTTGGCCGCTATGGATAGTTCAAAAGCTGCAGATATGCATGCATAGTCTAATTGTAGGACATGAAGCGGATGTCTGCGTCAATGGTTTGGTGTGCCTCGGCAATTTGGCAGCCGGAATCTGGAGCTGGTGCAGCTTCAGCGCCGCTTTCCGCTGTAACGGGCTCTGGCACGGAATTTAGTGCGACCCTATGGGGAACACTGTACAGCTCACAGTTTAGCAATTATGTACGTTAGCATCACAAGTACGTTTGCAGAAGAGTAAAGAGTTGATCGTCTCTAAAATAGATTAATTTTGCTATGTGCAGCCGTATTTCATGGCTGTATGCGTAGGACTGCGAGGCCCTCGCAGTCCCATGCATACAGCAACTACAACCTCATCTGTGACCGGCCTTGGACAGGAAGCTTTGAGGCTCTGTCTTTGGCAATATCACACATTGCCTGCAGAAAAGTTAGTTGTCGGCTTCAGTGATGGCATAAATGAGGAGGTCATACATGAAGTGCTGCGTCGACCTCTTTGTCAAAGTCGCCTCTCTCCATGCGCGCCTTCATATCCTCCATGATTTCCGCTCTGCCTCTTCCATTCACGAAAACAACATAGCGCAGTCCAGGAAACTTTTCTTCGTATTCGCGGTTGAGTCTTGCCAGGACTTTGCTCTCGCCGCCTAGTCTGGCTTGCTCGGCCACTGACTGGGCAGACTCTACCTTTTTCGCCCCGAGACGAGGGTGCGAGCCTAATATTGAGAGCAGATCTTGGTCTGGTTTGGCCGCTGTTGATTTGGAAGCCATGGAAAGAAAGATTTCCCGACAGGCTTCGATCAAATCATCGTAGGATGTGTAAGGTTGGGAGCTTATCACCGGGATCAAAGCCTTGTGGATTTCGGGGCTCGGCTCGAACAAGAGGTCCAATGCCGCCGATTTGCGCGCATCAGAAAGACTTCTTAAGTCTTTAATCTTCGGTAAACTAGGAGAACGCATGTTTAGCGCTGAAGATGTAAGGATACATGTTGTGTGGATGACTGACTGTTGGTCTTCAACACTAATCTCTCAGTATAGGGTGGCGCCGCCTCTCTGTCGGCGGTTTCCGATGGTGGAGCCCGGAGCCAATACAGCATCATTGTGTAAAGAGACCTGCACAATAGTTGGCGTGAACAGTTGTGTTACTAACATTTTTTTTTCTTGAACAAGGTGTTGCATTCGAACACCAAGCATCAAATTTGGGCAATACCAAGTGTTGGTCCTGTCTTACAGTGTGAGGTGTTAATGGAGAGCTGTTGCAACCAGATTCCCCCACGCAATCAGAATTCCCTGGAGGGGAAAAGAGTCTCTCCAGATCACAATGTAATTACCGACTATTGTTCTACAATTATCTACTATTTGCTCCTGAACGTAGTTGTATTTGTAGCGTGACGACACAGACGCACAGTTGGTCTTGTCCCCATGATATCCACGACCTGAGCTCTGATTGGCCAGCCGCGCTAGGCGGAAAATCTCACTGGGACAAGTTGACGATTGCGACAAAGCAGCTTCTTTAGGCGGCAGCGGTGCTCTTCTCTACACATCACCATTGAAAGCCACCGGAGCTTTCAGCATCAGTCGCAATGCTTTGTGGAAGTGAGCATGCAATTTTAATCGCGTATTGTCCTCTTTGTCCCCTTGCTAATACCGCTTGTAGTCTCTGGAGAAGCTCCTCAAGAGCCCGTCGCGTCGAAAAAGTCAGGTTCGTCGCATCGCAACATCTGCAGGCCCCCGCCTTAGACTACCATTCCGGTGACTAACAAATTCCACCGCAGGTGTCGTGTACGAAAAGCGGCTCATCGAGCAATACATCAACGAGCACGGTACCGAGCCCAATACGGGCGAGGCTCTCACGGCCGATGACCTCCTCCCCATCAACTCGTCGCGCATCGTCCGCCCGCGCCCGCCTACACTGACATCGATACCCGCGCTGCTCGCCACGTTTCAGAACGAGTGGGATAGCCTCGCATTAGAAACATATAACCTGCGTGAGCAGCTTGCGCGCACGCGAGAGGAGCTAGCCACGGCTCTGTACCAACACGATGCCGCTGTTCGCGTCATCGCCCGTTTGACCAAGGAGAGGAACGAGGCTAGAGATGCCTTGAGCAAGATTACCGTCTCCGGTAGTGGCGCCAACGCCGACGAGATGGCGGTTGACACAGAAGGCCTGCCAGAGGACCTGGCGGCTCGCGTCGACGAGCTTCACCAAGAGTACGTCGAGATGCAAACCACACTCAGGAGCTACAAACTAATGTCGGCGCTAGACTTTCCAAGGGTCGCAAGAAGCGTCCTGTCCCCAAAGGTTGGGTCACTCCCAGCGAAGTCGCCGCTTTCGAGGTGACAGCTACGAACGCGCTGCCTGTCGCGCAAACAACCTGCTTGGATACCGAGGGTGCCTACGCTGCTGTGGGAGGCCTGCAAGGTCAGGCAGCCATTTACGCTATTACAGCCGACTCGCTGGAGCGCGAGATTCCTGTCGGCGAACCCACGACCAGCACGCTCTGGACGGGCTCCAAGCTCATCTTTGGCACCAACAATGGCGGGCTCAAGGTCTTTGAAGGCGGCAACCAGGTGGCTGCTGCTTCCGAGCACTCGGGTTCTACCACTGGTCTGAGCATCCATCCTAGCGGCGATATCGTTGCCTCTGTGGGAACTGATAAGAGCCTTGTGCTATACGATTTGGCTAGCCTGAAGCGCGTGAGCCGCACATTTGTTGATGCCTGTACGTTTACCTTGTTTTCTTCTTGGACTAGCCCAAGCTAACTTGATCAGCACTCACAACCGTGGCTTTCCACCCCGACGGACACCTTGTCGCCGCCGGCACCGTCACGGGCGACGTGAGACTATACATGACCAAGACGCTCGAGCAGGCGGCCGTCTTCAAGCTGGGCGCGCCCGTCCAAGCGCTCACATTCTCCGAGAACGGGTTCTGGCTAGCAGCGACGGCCAAGGGCCAAAACACGGTCACCGTTTTCGACCTCCGCAAAGAGGGCGACGCCGCGACGGCCAAGGTCCTCGAGACTGGCGGCGCCGTGCAGTCGCTCGCGTGGGACTACACGGGCCAATACCTGGCCACAGCAGGCCCCTCTGGGCTGACGATTCAGCAGTACGCCAAGGGCAACAAGAAGTGGGCGGAGCCGTTCCGCAACGCCACGGGCGCGGTCGCGGTGCGCTGGGGCGAGTCGGGCAAGACGCTGGTGGCTGTCAACGGGGATGGTGTTATCAGCGTCGTTGGCGTCAAGGCTCAGGCCGAGGGAGGGGCGGAATGAGATATTTGGGTCTGCATCGGATCTAGGAGTATAAACAGGTGCAAGTAATGTTTTCTAGCCCAAAGATGGCAATTCAAAAGGCAGTGGCACAAACGTGGATTTACCAGTTCCTGTAGCTGTGTATGTATTTTGTATTGAATTAGCAGCTGGCTGAGTCCAGGCTGGTTTTGGAGGTTAATGCTATGACTGTTGAGATGCTTGTAATGTGTCAGAGCAGCAGACTGCAAACCGACAATGGTATGAGTCTCCTTGTTCCGAATGCAGTATTCATCCGTCAATAAGAGCATTTTCAACAGGTTTGGACTATCCGGCGACTCCGCGATCAACCTGTTATACAAAGTACACACAGTCGGACCATCGGCATCCGGCCACCACAACGCACCGCAAGACGAGATAACGGAGACGGCGGGGCGCTAGATTTCCTCGGCGACGTCAGAACCCCCGTTGCCCGCCAACCTTTTTGGAATCAAGCATAGCTTTTGATGCACTGCTCCCTATGCCGATGGTCCGAGCTCGACTGAGGACCATTATTCCAGCTTTTCAAAGCGAGCTCCAGCCAATTCGTGCTCGCTTCGTCGGCATCCGAACTAGCTTGCGCCCCGCCAAAGCACGCCATCGCCCTCATGGCCCTATTTGTGGTGGCGGGCCAGCACCTGCCCGTCAGGATGACAAAATAGCCATTATTTGGGTGTAGCTTACAGATCAAACAAACAAAAAAAAAGCCGGGCCGCTGTTTCAATCCAAGTATAGGTAGATCCATTCAGGGCTATAATACGTATTCCATCCTCGCCCGTCTTGCGAGTTTTTAGCTTTCCTTCATCTTCATCTACATTATTACATCACGACCCAAAAACAACCAACTCCCCCCACCAACAAATCCCTCTTTTCCAACAACAACTTGACAGAAAAAAAAAAAAAAAAGAAACAGAAAAAAACCGCAATCATGTCCGTCGTCGACATCAAGTCCAAGGCCCAGTTTGACGAGCTCATCCAACAGACGCCCTACGTCGCGCTGCAAGCCCACGCCGTCTGGTGCGGCCCCTGCAAGGCCATCTCGCCCTTTTTCAACAAGTTCGCCACGTCCCTGAGCCTCCCCGAAAAGTACACCTTTGCGCGCTTCGACACCGATGAGGTGCCCGACCTCGCCTTTGAGCTCGGCGTCCGCTCCATCCCCACCTTCTTCTTCTTTGAAAAGGGCGACAAGACGGAGGGTCTGACGGCGCCGAAACCCCCCGCGCTGCAGAAAGTCATTGAGGATTTGTCGACCAAGGCCAAGGCCGGCGGCGGCGGCGATGCTGTGAGTGCGACAACAACAACGGCGGCTGCGGCTGATGATGACGGTGGTGCACATCTCTAATGGCGGTCTTTTCTTTTTTTGCCTTTTCGGCATTGGACAGTTTTCGACGAGCGAAGAATTCTAAAGCGCGATTTGGCGAATCAATATGCACGAAAATACCGCTCAACACCTAGATACTTTATACCCGAGGCGGAGCACTACAGTCTTTACACGACAAAAAGACGTGTCGCAGCTGGCAAAATAGCTAGTCGTCACAAATAAAAAAAACATTCAAATAACTTCTTACCAGAATTCGCGTTCACAGTTGTCCTGTTGGAAGCGCGTGAACTAGCACGCAAGATTGACACGAGCACCAAAGTCATATGTATACATGTAACATTGCAAATTCATCGCTATCCAACTCCACGCTTTGCAGCTTGTAAATTTCAACAAAGTAGAATGCTTCCCAGCCATGGGAAAATGAGCCAACAAATTCTGCCATCCGTTCGTTGCATACCTAAAAGCAACCATACGCCAAAGTCCATCAAATTCGCCCACGTTATAACTTCAAGTTATCCATTTCTAATCCGACAAACGCCTACTCGCTCACTTCACTCGATGTGCCGCTCACCTGACCGAACCCAGAGTCGGTTCGCTTCTTGCTCGGCGACTCTTGGGGCCGCTTGCTACCGACTACGACACTCCGCTGCTGCTCGTGACTCGCGGGTTGTGAAAGCACCTCGGACTCCACGTCGCTTGTCGCCGAGGTGGATACGGCCGGGAGCATTGAACGCCGTCGGCTGGTCTCGTCGCCGTTCGCAATCAGACGGCGCAAATCCTTCACACCCATGCTGCGACGGTGGTCGTGTCCCGATCGTTCCGTCGATGTGCTCGTCCGCCGGGACCCGCTGCTCGGCTTGTCACCGACAGCGCTACTGTTGGTTACGTTGCGCAGCCCAGAAACCCCTCCCCGCCAGCGACTGAGGTTCCAGAAGCTGCCATCACGACCGCCTTCCTGTGTGTCCGAGTCTGGAACACTTACCAGGCTAAAGCTTGGCGTCGGCGGGACGGTAGGCCCCTTGTTCTGGTCCGCAATTTTGTCAACAACTTTAGTAGGCTCCAGACTGGTGGGTGTCATCCGACCGCGCTTCTGTATATTGCTGTTGCTCCTCTTTCGAGACGCCGGCGAGGCGATATATGGCTGCTTTCTGGCTTCCGACGCTAGGGTCGAGGCTGAAACATTGAACGGGGTTCGGATCACGCTTTTGGATGGTGACACCGATCGTTCACTTCGTGTTGTTGGTAGTCCAGTCGAGTTTTGCCCGCCTTCAATATCCTGTTGCCAGCTCATAATTCTGTCCGAAGCCTGGTTCGGCGCCAAGTTGCCACTCGTGCTTAGAGATCCGCGTCGAGAGTGAACACGGCTGCCACCGCTCGTCCTTGTTGCCAAGCTGGAACTGCGGCCAACGCCAGCGACCTTGCCAGAAAACTTGGATCCCGTCTCCCACAGACTTTGATGCCGCTTCACAGCCGCGCAGTCTTGCCTGAAAACCTTGATAATACCTTTTCGATCTGTAGTGATGATGATGTTTCCATGCTTGTGCTTCGAGCGTTCAATGTAAGCGGGACTCTCATTCTGCTTCTTAATGGTGCCTGGCACATCCGATTGCGTGACCTCGGAAAGGGCGCTCTGACTGATGGTGGCCTCGCTCAAGCTCATTAGCGTCACCGGCGGGGGGTTACACAGATCGTAGATCGGGTCGCCAGAAGCGCCTAGGAGTTGCTTGGTGGCGATGGGAGCCATTAGAGCAACCGTCACCACTTCCGGATGCGCGTCAAAGCACTCATACGGCTGCTTATCGCGGACTTCGAGCTCGGGGTGAGAAATGTCCCATATATATGCTTTGCGATCCTCGCTACCAGAGGTCACGAATTGACCGTCGTCGCTAAATCGGGCGTGGATCTGACTTGACATATTCTCGTGGCCTTTAAACTTGGCCTCCAACATCCGCGTCTTCAAGTTGTAAATGCGCACCCTCGAGTCGTTGGAGCTAATAAGCACCTTGACATCAGCCTGATGGGACCCTGGGGCGGAGACCATCTTCGTGCGAATGCCGGTAATCTTACTGCCCTTGGCATTTTTGCCGCGTGATGAGCGAACATGAATCTGCCAGGAGTTTTTGAGACCCTCCGTCTCATAGAATATGCAAATGCCACTGAGAAGGCCACATATAGCTGTTTTGCCGTTTGGCGTAAACGCCACAGCCGTGATGAATTCGCCTGTCGGGGCAGAAAAGGCGACTGATTTGTCGGGGATGCTCCACAGCCGCAACTGTTCATCCAATGATCCAGCCAGGAAGAACCGGTCATCGGTGGGATGAAAGGCAATAGAGGTCACGAGATCATCGTGCTTGAAGGTGCACAAACTTTCCTGCCGACTGAGGTGCCACAGCTGCACCGTCTTGTCCATGGAGGAAGACAATAGGAAATTGTTCTTGCTCCAGCTTAGAGCGAGGACCTCTCCGCCGTGACCCTCGAATTCGCGGATGGGTTTGCTACGGAAGACAGGAGCACTCAGTCGTTCTTGCTTTGAACGACTCTCTTTCTCGGCGTCTTCTTGCTCCTGCTCCTCTTCGTATGCTTTTCGCTCCTCGGGTGTAGAAAGAACGGCGTAGACGCGGACAACATGGTCCATGCCGGCAACTGCGAGATACCGACCGTCGATGCTGAATTCAGCCGCCCAGATTGCATCTCCTCCTTTGAGAATCTTACTCCCGACGACGGTAGCGGGTGCGTGCTTGGTGTGACCATCTTCTTTCTTGGCGCCAGAAAGCTCTTGAGCAAGAAATAAGTGATTGAAGCTGCGCGACTTTTTATTGTGCGCCTTGACTCGAATATACCGGGGTGGTTCCTTGTGCAGCGGGAGGTAACCACCTCCGGCGCCCATGACCGTGGTCAGAGCTCGGGCATTGGTTCCATCAGTGCGGACTTGGTCGCCGAATTCCGAATCCGTGTCGATATCATTATCTTTTCGAAAAGGTCCTCGGATAGACAGACGACTGAGAAATGACGGCCCTTTTTTGCGCTCCTTGATGCTATCAGGGCGCACGCTGGGTGTCGAGTCGTGGCTGGGTCGACCTATGCTGTCGGGAGTCGGGCTGTCGGGTCTGCCGGCATTGAGCAGGCGCTGAGCAATGGTGGGTTCGGTACTGCTATTTGTGCGAAGGTATATTTGCTATACAAGTCAGTAGGGCGCAACCTGGTCCAAGCGGCGGAGCACATACAGTGCTAAGAGGATCCAAGCCAGAGCTGTGAGCTTGGTTTGATGTGCTGGGCTTTAACGTATTCTTTGACTGGTTGTCTTTACTGACTGGCGGACCGGCGCTGCGAGAATGCTTGGAGGTTGGACGTCGACTGATGATTGGGCTAAGGGATTCGGAGCCATTCTCATCCACTGAGGGCCAATTAGTATGAACTCTCAATTTTTTATAGACGGATCGCGGGACTGACCTGAAGGTGACTTGGCGGTAGCGCGTGGGTGCCGATCTTGGTCTCTGGCCGGCTGCAGATCGCCAGCAAGCGCAGGCGAAGCAACGTAGGTGGTCATGTTTCCATGCTAGCAAAGAGGAAAGCAATGTATGATTGCAGCGAAGGAAGTTGTTGGCGCCAGCGCAGGCTCAATTCGTTGGCATCACGAAACGCAAAAAGAAGCAAAAAAAGAAGAGGCGCAGGACGGGAATTGAGTGTCAGGCTGAGCTAACATCCAAGGACAGCATTCGGAGGGGAGAAAAACGACTGAGGATAGCCACGAACGAGGGGCGGCAGCGAAGATGCGTGCTTCACTTGTCGAACCGGAAAGGTAAGTTTCGATTTTCGGAGGTGGTGTGATTGATTCCGGGCCAGTAATGTAGGGCGATTGAAGAAGGGCGACAGCGAAAGATTGAAAAAGGGCGAATATTGTCACTGCAGAATTTTCCAGGCTCTAGAGAGGGAACGCAGAGAAAGAAACAAAAGATAATGTGATGACCGGGATGACCTGACCGCTGCCACGAGCGCCGCGGCAAACTCGCTAGCTAATTTAGTTGCGTTCTGGTCGGAGTCTTGTAGTCTCCGTGGCCGTGAGGTCCGCAAGAGCAAAACAACTGCTGGACAAGGGCGGAGTTATAGCGCTGGAAGGGGGGCGTCCAGGTTCGGAGGTTTGTAGCGGATGAAGCCGCAAATTGTGACGGGTAATTATAGATTGAAGAAGAACCCGAGTCAGGGTCGGAAGAGCAAAGTTATTGATTGACTTTAGTGTCGATGACGGCAGGGACAGAATGTTTGAGGGCGACGCCGGCCGGATTCAGCTGCTGCTGGGGAAAGGCTCAATGCGATTTAAACTTTGGAGAAGAGAAATGGTAATAAAGCTGAGAGGCGACGGGAAGATATTGTGAGGAGAAAAGTGTTGAAAGGGAGTGGAAAAACGGTTGACAAGCGAAGAATGGAGGTGGCGGATGTACCGTGACGAATGTTGGCGATGGGAGAGCAAAAGACGTTGCAAACAGGGAAGCGCGCCGATTATGACGGCTGACATCTGGCAGTTCTAGACTGGTAAATAGTGCAAATAAAGGACGACAGCAGCACGACATTGCTGATGGAGGGGCACCATCGGCCCACGCTATTTTCAGCGCACTGACTTGTACCTTTTAGTAAAACTTGTCGTGATGCTGTCACTAAGTAAATAAGTATAACCATGGCTAACGTTAGCCATCAAGTACCAGGCAATAGTGGCTCTTTTCGTGTATGACAGGGCTATTAGATAATGATTCGTTTGTTGCTTGGCATCCATCTACCAGTATCATCAAGCCCATCCAGCCCACGCCCGAAAACCATGCCTCGCTGCCTTCATTGGCAGTCCCGTCTTTGGTCAATCAAACTGGCCTCGCCTCTTCTCTTACTCTTCAGGGCGGGGGAGTTCGTCATCCAGGCCCCAGACTGCCATCTGAAACTTTCAAAGCGAGTCTGCCCCGTCGTTGCTCCGTCCTGACGGATCCATAGGTATCAGCGGCGCGATGCTACCTCTTGCAGGGCTTGCCCGGGCGGCCGTCTTTTTCCTGTAGGCTGTCCCTCGGTTTCACCCATCATGTTGGCACAGACTAATTACCAAGTCATAATTACAAGACACTGGGGTAACCAATTGTTGATGGTGGCGCCACGGTCGGCCCCTGTGGACGGATACATACCTGAACTGTCACGTGCACACCACGTGCA
>JARJPP010000776.1:0-27448 GCA_030782485.1 Beauveria brongniartii
TCGATTCAGACCGACACACTAGTAAAGAAGAACTAGGAACTAAATATAGGGATAGACTAGCTAGAGCTCTATAATAAGCCTAGTAAGAAGCCTAAATAGCGCTAGAATTAATATATAAGAAAGCTCTCTTATAGTACTAAAAGAGGTATTAACTAGTATATATATTAGATAAAGGTTTTAATACTAAAGCTTATCCCTTTTACTTAAGCCTATACTATAGTAAAGCTAAGAACCCTTATATAAGAGGATAAAGCCCTAGTATATAATTACTATATTTAATAGCGTATTTATAACGCCTATTAGGTTTAGCGGCTTCTTTAGCTAGGTAATAACCCTAATCTTAACCCTATTAAGATTACCTAGTTATATTTAAAGAGGGTTACTATAAGGAAAGGCGCGCTAAAGAGCTACTAGGAAGCTATCGTGGCGTGGTAAGTAGCTTAGTGGGAATTACCTTAATCACGTATCTAGTTATAGATTAAGCGCCTACCTAGGCATATTAAGACGATTATTAAGCTTAAGGGGGGTAATAAGTATAAAGAAGGAAGGAAGGGGCTCCTCCCCGCCTAATTTGTATATATGCAGCCTATAGCCAACTAGCAGGGACCCCCTAGTCAGACATGACTTTTGAAAGCGACCTCCGTACCGATTAACTATATATGTGTTTATACCCCCACTCGTCATTCGCAAATTGATTCTTGACATTTGCTCCATCAACGTCTCCCCCTCAATTTTCGTCATCATGTCGCACCTCAAGTACTACGCATACAAGGACCTCGGGGTCAAGCAACGAAGAGACTTCCACTACAGCCAGGCGGTGCGCGTCGGCGACCGCATCGAGTGTGCAGGTCAAGGTGAGCCAATCCCGGTGTTTCGTGCCAAGAGTTATATGCTCAAACATTTTTTTTTTTTTTTGGCTGTTAGGGGGCTGGGACCCCAAGACTGGCGCATTTGAAAAGGAAATCAACGCCCAGATCGACCTCGCCTTTGCCAACGTGGACCTGGCCCTCAAAGATGCCGGCGGCAAGGGCTGGTCACAGGTGTTTCGCGTCAACTCGTACCATCTCCCCCTCAACACCGAGGCCATGGACGCCATGGTGCGCAACTTTCGCAAATACATGCCCGACCACCAGCCGCTATGGACCTGCGTCGGTGTCACGCGCCTAGGCGAGGACGATATGCGCGTCGAGATTGAGGTCTCTGCGCATGATCCGGAGGGTGTTAAAAAGGAGTGACAAGTCCCGCCGGGGAAGTGGGCATACATACAGTGCCCCTTTTTAAGTAACGCGAAAAAATGAAGTTTTACGCTAAAATATTTTACTTTAATGACTCAAGTAAAATTAGATAATAAACATTAAATCTATCAAGTCTTGAAAATTTAGTCTTCAGCGTGGGACGAGGAAAGCGTGGGCTTGGGGATTGTAGATGCAATGTGCTGTTTGTCCAAGATGAGATTGTGCCATGTTCTATCCAGGAAGATGGAAACATTGTGTAATGAGTGGAAAATGTAACCAAAGCGGTAATTAAATCATGCCAAGGACTAAAATGACTCGCCTTAATTATAATATATCGATACCGTTTAGACCTAGACTCAATATTAAAGTGTAGAATACTTCTCAACCTCGTCCGAAATATCCTGCAGCGGATGGTCTGTCCTATTTCCCGCGTTGGTGCCCTGAACCTTGGCATCGGTCGAGAACAAGTTGACCGAGTACAGCCTAGCCCCCATCTCAACCGTAGCCACCGAGAGCGCACCCTGTTCGTGATAGCGGTTCGGAATAGTCCCCAGCTTCTCGGCAAATTTCCAGCTCGCGTCTCGCGAACGGAGAACGACAGTGCCTACATTATACCGGGAGACGAGAAGGATCCTGCCGCCGTATCGCGGCGGCATGTAGACGGCGTCGAGGTCCTGGCCGATGGTCTCGTTGTAGGAGCCGAGGGGAATCCGCACAGGGACGCCCTCTTCGCGTCGCGTGTCGAAGCGGTACAGCTGTCCGTCGGCTTGGTTCGCGACGATGAGGTCGTGGCCTCGCAGGGCGAAACCAGAGAAACCGTCGCTGGAACCGAGGGGCGGACCTACAAACCACGGGATGACTTTGGAGCCATCAGCGCTCACTCGAAGGAGGCTACTTCTTCCATAGGTCCCCAGCACAAAGGATTCGCCATTTTCGGTGTGCTGCACATCTTGGAACCTCCCGTATGCACCATTGGAGACGGCTGTCAAGTTGGCTGTGAAGATTGTCTGGTTCGTCTCCAAATCGTACTTGACAAGAAAGTTGTCGCCTGACCAATCTTTCCCAAAGGTGTCAAATGCCGCACCCGCGGTAATGACCACAGACATGTGACCAAGCGGATCGACTCGCACTCCTGTAGAATGCAAAGCAGCATCGCCGCTGAGTCCCGGAAAGGAAATAATGTTCGTCACCTCATTTTTCACGGCATCGTAGACGGCAACGGAGGCGTTGAAACAGACACTGCTCATTTAGCAAATTTTTTTTTTTTTTGCATATGGACAGTTGCCTGGACCCTACCTGAGGTACGCGACACATCTTTTTGTGTCAAAGCATGCATTTTCTGGATATAATTGATATGCCGAGATGTCCAAGTCTCCAGGCGGAGCTGAGGGGCACCCAGTCCACGCGGGACAGGCTCGAGAAACCGAAAGGCCGAAAAGTGCTGTCAAGACAAAGAAGCGCATGCTTGAAATATTGCTATTGCAGCAAAATCGTCTGAAGATTCTTCTGATGGGTATGAGAAACTGGTCTTTGCAAGGTAAGATGTCGTTCTTCGGGATGAGAAACTGGTCTCCGTAGGGTAAGATGTCGTCCTTATATACTCTGCTCAAGGCCGTTTTGGTCCCCACGGCTTGTGGCGTTGATTGATCATCTCTTCTGCTATGCCTGTTGGTTATGGCCACATTAAGCAATCGCGTCGGCATGTGGTAGACCATAGTGAGGCTTGGTTACGGCTCTACTTCTGTCTGTGGGGAGTATTCGGCAGGACGGAGACCACACATCGCCGAGGCCGAGAGATTACCGCCATGACTCAGGCCGGCCGAGCCGCCCAGCGCACCGTCCAATTTTCTCATCGCAGCAGACGGAATTGTTCTGTGTAATTGGATAGGGCCGAGTATCGCACATCAGAAGACAGGAGCCAGCATTGTACCAGTATGTGGCCATCCTACGGTCCGGCCCCACTTGTCCGACCGTTTGGCGCCGGACTCGGCGGTGAAAGGTGTGCCGACACCGAGGACTCTAAAAAGAGTCAATCATTTGGTGTTATCTAGTAGCGTCCTGCAGTCTGCCTGGGAGAGGGGGCGTTGGATCGATTTTGAGTACTCTATAGGAATTGAGCACATATTTAAGAAGTGCGCATTCCCCTTGCGCTCTGACCTGATGACTCAGGTAGATTCGGAGCCTGAACTAAACCGGTAAGTAGTTGCTGAATGGGCTGGTGTTACCGCACAATGACTTTTTTGAACAGAACTAGCTGACACCCAGAAGCGCAAAATGATCCCCGTTACAACAGTTACCAAAGATATTGACGCCCCAATTGGGCAAGTTTGGGCCATCGTTTCCGCGTGGGGCTCAGAGAGGCTCTGGTTTCCAAACATGATGAGATCTAGCCTGGAGGGCTTTGGAGTTGGATCTGTACGGACGTTGACTTTTAAACCTGGAGACTTCACCGTCTCTGAGAGACTAGAAGCAGCCGACCCCTTGGCACATACTCTTTCCTATGCCCTTATCCAGAACCCTGACCATGATAGGGCCAAGTATCCTCGTGGGAGCATCGTGTTAGATGACCTTGACGGGGCAAAGACAAGATTTACGTGGTCCTGCGAGGTGAGTTGGGTGGATGAGAACTTCAAAGCCGAGTTCGTCAATATGATCAACGGCATGTATAACGAGGCTATTGATTGTCTTGGCAAACTGCTAGCTGCTTCAGAAGGCCGCTAGGACGAGTACAGCTGAAAGTTCTATTACTTTGTTACATTGTGGCCAACCCTCGAGACTGTGGGCGCGACCCAAGTCTCGACGCCGAAGCAGTTCGATGCGTCTATCTTTGGCCCTCTTCTCCATGCCTCGGTAGCTTTGATAGGTGGTTGGCTAGCATTGATCCGTTGGACAAGACTCGCGCTTTTAGTAGTTGAAGATATTTGACAGGAATTTATAGTCTAGTCTCAATCACATACACACTTTCACAATAAAGCAATCAAGGCTCCCCCAAAACTTGGTCTGCATTTTTTTTTCACTTGTATTTTTCTTTTCAACAACGACTGATTGACTCTTCTTATCATAATGACTCTTATATCATAAGTCTATGGCACGGTGCAGAAACGCCACAGGGTCCCAGCCTCAGAGCTGCCAAACTTAACTTATTTAGGGCGCGCGCGCGCCCTTGGGGTGACATCTATGCCTTTGCACCCCTGTGCCATTGCTATCCCAGCAATCCGCTCAGAGTTTCCACGGGCGTCGGCGTCGGACGCCCACATCCGGCATTAACCACTCGCGTCACGTGTCGTGTATGTAAAGGAGCGCGACCGCATATGCCGCTCTCGCCATCCCGCATGACTAAAACAAGTTGGTATTTATCAGCAAAACGGCCACCCACATTTCCAATGTGAACTTATACCTGCTTTAGGTGTCCGAGCCCCAAATTCTTTCGGGCGGCCAAGACGCGGAGCCTATTCATCGCCGAGGCCGATCGGTCTTCACAATTGACAAGACCAAGATTCTTATCCGTCTCACACGCCGGTTGTACCCCGCTTGATTCGGCAGAGTTCATTTGCTCAAAGTCCTCGGCATGGTTTCGCCTCCCAACCGAATGAAACGTCGGATGGCCGAGTCACAACTTTCACACTCAGCGTCAGAATCGTTCCCTTCGTCCCGGCGATACGATCGGTCCTGCATCGTGTGCCACAGGAGAAAGGTACGATGTGACCGACAGTCACCCTGCTCCACCTGTACGCGAAACGGCTCCTTGTGCACATATCCGCCCTCCAATCTGGCAGTTAGCCGCGTTCGTAAGACGACAATTTCTGATGTCGCGTCTCGCCTCTCGAGCTTGGAGAAATCCATCACGGCTGCAACTACCGGCGCCGCCCAGGCTGAGAAGACGCCATCTCCGGGCCTTGTAGGTCCCTCGCCACGGGCCAAGGGTCGACTCTCGCCGACAATTCTGCTCCACAGCCGGAACTCGAGCCAGTACTTTGATGAATTATTGACGACTCGTGTTATCGAGGAGGTAAATAAGAGCCAGAGAGTGGAGCATCTTGATATACAGCTAACCATTTGGAAGGATCGTGATAAGCCTTCACGCTTACTGACAAGTGCAGACAAAAATCAAGTAGAAGCGAGGGATACGCTTTCTAGCCTGATGGGCACGTCATTGAAGACTATCGCAGCAGAAGACACAGATAAAAGTTGGCAGCCGCTGACTCGAAGCGCTCTGGAGCTTTGGCGAATCTTCACACAAGACGTAGACCCCTCTATAAAGATATTGCATATCCCAACCGCTGAAGTTTTGTTTTTTGAAGCCATTCGAGAACCTGAAACCGTCTCCAAAAATGCGTCAGTAATTCTCCGCGCCGGTGTATTTTGCTGCTGCTGCCACAATGGAGGATCATGATACCCAGCATGTTCTCGGCCTGGATCGTTTCGAGGCTCTGAGTCTCTTCGAAAGTCAGTTTCAGCAGAGCTTATATGCGGCTGACATTTTGGAGCACCCCACCTTCCTTCTTTTGCAGGGACTGGCAATATATCTGGTGTGTCTTCTTGCATCACTCGGTAACAAGGTCGTTGCGAGACTGACTGGCTACTCGGCAGACAGCATGTAGAACACATAACCACGGTAGAGGCTCATGGATTTTGAACGGCCTTGCCCTCAGAGTTGCCCAATCGATAGGGTTGCACAGAGACGGATCTAGTCTGGGATTGACCCCGTTCGAGGCAGAAGTCCGACGGCGCCTTTGGTGGCAGATGCTTGCCCGAGACAATCGTGCTGCAGAGGATCACGGACTTGGCTCGTCATCCGTACTGCCATCTTCTGACACAAGGTTGCCTCTAAATATCCACGATGAAGACTTGTATCCTGGCATGGAAGAGCTACCACCGCCATGCTCAGGGTGGACAAAGATGAGCCTACACATCATTAATATGGAAATAACACAAACATTACAGTGCGTAAATGGGTTATTAACATCAGCAACTGATTCGCAGAGCAAGGAACGGGTTAGACAAGAAATGATGGGCCGTCTTAGAGATCAGGTCAATACCTATGCGAGTGCTTGCTCTCCATCGATCCCTTTACACGAGCTGACCATGCAGCTGGCGCTTCTAATGGTTCACAAAGCGGATTTCATAACGCGTCAGCAGCTGGTCAACATGGAGCTTCCCCGCCAAGGAGAGATGATGACGACGGAAGAAAGCATCGTTACAGCATGCTTGTGTCTGGAGATATATTCTCAACTTTGGGAGAATACACTTCTCTGCCAATACAGATGGTGGCTACGCAGCTACCCCCAATACCACATGCTTCTATACGTCCTATGGCATTTATATGTCAAGCCGGAAGGCCCAAGCACTGACAGAGCTTGGGAATGCGTCCACAAGCAATTCAAAATCATTCAAGAGGAAAATTTGGGTCATAACACGAAACTTGTCGCACTGCAACGTCTCAAATGGAGAGCTGAAGGAAAGCGCCGATCTAGCTTGAACAGCTACAGCACACCGACCAGTCAATGTGCATGGACGGAAAGCGATCGCAGTGCAGCCGTTACTGATACAGGCAATTCTGCGGATCAGTCCGGGATACAAAGTGTGTACCAGGATGATCCTTTCCTAGCTACTTCTTGGACTAGTTTTCTGGAAGATGTAAATATTCATGTGCCCGACTTCCTTGGGACTTGGTAAGTTGGCGCTCTTTATATAAGAGCCGGGTATTGCAGACATCATCTAGACGGAGATACAGCAGAAAGAAAAGAAAATAGTCACACGCGCATGCATTCTCATGACTCGTTTACTTGATTTCTGGTGCACCCTCGCTATTCGCCAATCCAGTGTCCGTCGCTGTAAATTTGTGCTAATTCAGGCTGTCATGTTTTTTGTTGGCACTTCCGGGAACAAAAGAAAACCAGAGGCGAGATCTGGATGACGAGGACGGCACCAGTCGCATTTAAACGCCATCGCTGTAGAGGTAGATTTTGCAGCAAAGGGCCATACCGTGCACTAAATGGCCAAGAAAATCACCATATGCTGCACTACAAGGCGTGCGACAAAAGACGGGCAGCCCTATATACCGGTATATAGTGGGGCCATTGTCGGGTTACCGTTCGAACTCCAGGATCACATTTATTGCCAGCCAGTTGACTAGTTATTACAAGGTATTCAGCAACCTGGCTCTTCATAATACTGTAGATTTAATGTCTTGGCCAGAGTGACGCTGCCGACGGGACTGTACATGTGGATACTTGCATGGGTAGGTACGGATCCGTACTCGCCGCGTGCTCCACTGTTATCGAATGTAAGGCCTAATAAATCACTAAGTAATTGGTGGTTCCACCTTTTGCTTGCGCGACTGCTGTAGTAGTTAGCTGTCAGCACTGTGACCATCTTTTCTCTGTCTTACATGCGTCAACGGCCCCGATCAGACAAACGCAGTGCAACACCGATCCGATGACGTTCAAGATGGCTTGGAGCTATCCTGGTAATTTTTCCGCAACCTCTTGATAACTTTTTACGGCTTTTTACGACTTTTCCCATTGGCCAGGGTCGCCCGTTTGTCTCGCCCGTTTGTCGAGAGGTCAATGCGCCTGTCGTTGACTCGCCGCGATTGATGGGGGGAAAAGATCCCCAAATCCGGCACTACCCAGTTTACACTTCTCCCATCTCCAACCAAGCCTCGCCAGCCCGGCCTTGCTACTCGTGCCCATGCCATCCCTCGTGTATCTCTATTCATCGCCAGCTCATCGACCCGATTGATTGTTCCATCTGGCATTCCCTTGTCCTTTGCCCTGCAAACCATGGATTCGAACCCGCCCGTCTTCGTGCCCAATCTCGTAGCGAGACCCGTCGCCGCCAGCTACGCATCACCACCGCCCTCGCCGCGGCTGCGCCCTCACCGCAAGCCCATCGTCCAGACGAGCCCACTCCTGTTGCTGCCCGCCGAGATCAGGACTCTCATCCTCGTTGCGGCCTTTGGCCACCGCACCATCCACGCCGACCTCGACCTTGTCGCCGCGCCACCACCGGCCCCGTCACAGCTCAGCACGCCGCCAGACGGCGCTTCCACCACCACCATACAGCGGAGCGACCTAATCCCCCTCTCCAGCGATGACATCCGGTGGAAGCCCACCGCCCACCCCTGCCACCGCTCGTGCTTTGACAGCGCGCGCCGCCGCCGCCGCCGCTCCCGCCGCCGCGCGCTGCCCGCGCCGCTCTTCGTCGTCGACCGCGACCGCTGCTTCACCGGCGGCGCTCCGTGCACGTTCCCCGAGCACGGCCTCGCGTCGTGCCGCATCGGCGCCCTCGGGTGGCTGCTCGCCTGCCGCCAGGCGCACGCCGAGGGCGTCGCGGTGCTCTACCGCTACAACACCTTTCGCCTAAATGAGTCCTTTGCCCTCGAAAACGCCCCCCGCATCCTGCCCCCCGCCCACGTCCCGGCCATCACGCAGCTCTCCCTCTCCCTCACCATGGGCCGCTCCCGTGTCGCCTCGGACCGCATCGCCTACCCGCGCCCGCGCGACGCCGTCGAGCACCTGCCCGCCCTGCTCGCCCGGCTGCCCGACACCTTTCCCGGGCTTCGCCACCTGCACCTGGTGCTGGCTGGCGAGATCTGGCCCGAGACGCAGCTGTCCGCGTACTGCGCGCCGTGCCCCGTGCTGCACGCCAGCGTCGAGGCCTTGCTGGTGCGGTTCGAGGGCCTGGTGCGCCGCTGGCCCGCGCTGCGCCTCTGTGAGGTGGCCTTTGACAGCAGCGTCTACTTTCCCTGGCTGCAGATCGAGAGGGGTCTCGAGATTGACTTTAAAGACTATGCCGACTTTGAGCAGTGCCCGTATACCGTCTGGCGGTCGCTGCCGGCCGACGACGCGCATGGGGTGGAAAGCGCCACGGCGGACCCGCGCCGGCTGTCTGGCTTCTGGGTTTGTCTTGATGTCTGGGATGCCATTCCGTGGTCTGTTATGAAGGATCTTTACGGAAAGGGGCCATGGTGAACTCAGCGCTGCTGGTGCTGGCAGTAGGTACTGCGCAAAACAGTATCATATTCTGCGGTATTTTATTGTTTTATATTGTCATGTTTCCATTTCTCTGCGCCTCGATTTAGCGATTCTTTGTAAACAAGGGCCCTAATTATCTACTCCTCATGTCTAATTCCAGCAATCAATGCCTAAGCATAAGTTTGTGTATTGTATAGTTACATTATTTGTCAAGTCTAATGCGTGTGCGCTCAGAGTCTGATAGCTTTCATCTCCATCTCCATCTCGTCCGCGTACTCGACGGAGGTGCCTATTTCACTGAGCAAACCCCATCAACGAGGATGTATTTTCGACTCTCTGATACGGTCGTGTCAGTTTCTCCATCAATTACGCATTCTTCAGAGGTTGTGACGTACAAACACAAGCACAGACTCGAGGTTATTTTATAAATGAATCAATTGGTCAGAGACCCTATTTGACTGCCTATCACAGACACAAATTCCTTCCTTGAATCATTGCAGTATGCCAAGCTAGTCATCAAGGGCGATGATGGCATCGACAGCAGCGACCAGACCTTGCATGTTCTCGTGAGTCGACAGCTTGTCCAGGTACACCTTGCCGTGGGCCTTGACGCTGATGTAGCGCGTGTGGCCTTCCAGAGTCCGATCCTTCTTCTTCAGCTCGAGATCGAAGCGGTTGTCGGCCTTGTTGAGCGCGTCCTTGAGCGCAATGGTATTGTCGTGGCACGAGACTGGGCCCCAAACCTTTTTGCCCTTGAACAGCAAGGCGCAGGTGAAGATGTGGCCCTCCTGGGTGTTGTCCTTGCTATCGAGCCAGACGTTGAGTTTGTCGGTCATGGTGGATGATTTTTATTGGAATTTCTGGCATGTGCAATTAGTATGTATTCAGGGCTCCTGCGAAACTCTGTCCGTACCTTGGTATGGGGTAAAGAGGTTGATCGTTTAAAATTGGAATGCAAGTTGGAAGAGGATTATGGGTGTTGATTCTTTCTTTTTTGAATTAGACCATTGTCCGCATATTTATACATTTCAACTGTGTTCTGATCGGCGGTAGAGTGACTCCGTGACAGCTGCACGGGGGGGCGGTCGAACCTGGGGCTGTGCACCAGCTCGCTTCCTTACATTGAAGCCGTGCGGCAAAGATTCCCTTCTCAATCAGTCAATGACGTCGATATACTCGCAGCGCGCATTTCTTGTGAAGTCATACGCGGTTCTGAAAGGCGAAAAAGGTCCTGTGCGCTTCGCCACGACGTTGGGTTCATGCAGTGGCCGTCGGCGTCATTCAACCGTCAAGCTGCGCTGGTGGCGGGGTATCATAACCACGTCAGGGAATAAGAACCATTAATTCAGCTGAGGATCTGCAAAACAGTCTCGTTCGAGGTTTATTGAAAGCCTCATGCGATGAGACTAACACTGTAGACATGGTAATATAGCACTTATCTGTAATTGCGAGCCTTCCTTCCGATCGCCTCTTGTATAATTTTCATGGTAATGTTGATCAAATTGACCACTTACTATAGCTCTTTCAACGAGGCTACCGATTCGTTTTCTCATGCAAGTCGTCTCTGGTCCAATTAAATGAGAGGCATGCCGAGAACCAGCTTGTCCTTGTGTGGCTTGTGAGTGCGTATACTGAAGTGTGTAAAGTCCTCCGATTACACAAGTTTTTTTTGCCACAGCTATTAGATTACAAACCACGAATCAGATAAATTTCGAATGCATGCATGCCACCATGCATCAAGACCTCAGATGGTCGGGATCGACTATTACAAGTGCTTCGTTATTGCTCGCATGGCATATCAATGCGTATCTAACAAATGTCAAGTCTCCAAGCAGTAGACATGACCACGTCATAGCTGTTGGATTATAGATTGATATCATGTCAATCCATCACCTTGCATGCATCAAGCCTTGGTAGTCATTAACAATTGAAAGCAGTCCGTCATTGCTATGAATTTATGCAGCATTTACTTGCGCATCTTTGCATGTGGAATCCTCAGCAACACGAATTATCGACAATATTTCATCACTCTGATAGCATCTTGGCCCATTGCCGCATCCTTCAGCCAAGTTCGTCTTGTACATGACTTCATACGCCCAGAGGCCATCACGGAAGCAACCCAAGTGACGTTCACTTTGCGGCATTGCACCGGCAACCTCAATCCCGAGTTCTGCCAAACTACCAGATTTCATCGAAAAGATTCAGTTCTTTGCTCCCTTCTCAGGTCTCAGTGGGCATGGATCAATCATCTGTCAGCCGGCTCCCTGACAAGTGACATCAGCAAAAAGGCCTGTTCTCTGGTAATATAGCCAGTGAAATGGAAGAAAATGGACATCCTTTCCAGTCTGAATGCTGCACTCAAAAGAGGCGTTGAGCTCGACGGCGACGGGCCGGTCCATGCCGCTGCTGAAGCGGGTGGTGATGTCGGTGGGCCAGACCAGCTACCCGAGTGGGATTCCACGTCCGAAGCGGATAGCCTTATCGCTGCCACATTTCCGCCACAGTGCCATGGCGCGATGTCGGTTCTCTCGAGGACGTTGTTTGTCAGGACGTATTTTGGTCCATCGACAGCCACCAAATACAAAGCCCCATCATCTAAATCAGCTCTAGAAAGTACCTGGAGCCGATGTATGCACGTTGATAACTGTATGCCCATACAGTCATTCTATCACGAATGATTGTCAAGTGAGCCATGTATATTTCAGTCTACCAAATCAAGCATTGCTCTGGTGCAACGTCTCGCAAGCTCAGCCTCTGCAGCCACGCGATTTGGTGGCTAATACTTGCTGAGCATGGATACTGACAGCAAATCCGTTTATTCTCTCATACTTGACTTTGCTTATGCGTATTTGCTTTTGGCTTCTATTTTTCTAATTTCTTTTTTGTTGCGTATCAGACCAATTTCTGTTCCAGAACGTCATCCGCCCAGCTCTCCATCAACTGACTTGTCCTTGTGACACGTCCGAAGCGATCCGCAGCTGAAATGAGACAAGTCATAACGCACTGTCCCATGGCCATTTATTAGTTGCAAGCTAAATTAGCATCCCGTTATCATGGCCATCTTGATAGGCCGATATGACTGGGAGGCAGCCTGGAATAGTCCACGGCGCTTCCCGCATGACCCCACCACACCTCTACACTGGTGCCTTGTGCCACTGCAGCCACTTTTCCGAGTCTCCAAAAACTGACTATTTACTTCCTCCATCCTCGCGGCTCTGCTCTCCCTCGGACTACCGGCATTCTTTCCAGCTTCGTCTGCTGCAAAGATGGTGCGTATTTTTCCAAAAAAAAAAAAAAAAAAAAAACTCTATGTGCTTTTAACGCTTCATCCGTGGGCACCAGCTAACCACCTACCCACTGCCCAGTCTTCCGAACAGACCCCCCTCCTCGATGAGCAAGCGGGCTCCGACAGCGGCCGCCGCCGCCGCGACGCTCACGCCAAGGCCCAGCGCTCCAAGATCCGCGAGGCCGCCGTCTTTGCCTGGGCGCTCATCGCCACGGCCGCCTTCATCATCGTCGCCGTCTGGGTGCAGCACCGAGAGCAGACGCGGCCGCCCGTGCCCGCACCCGCCGCAAAGCGCAACCTCGTCTTCATGGTCTCGGACGGCATGGGCCCGGCCTCGCTCGCGCTGACCCGCGGCTACCGGCAGCACGTTGAGCGCCTGGGCCACGGCGACGTTTTGACGCTCGACCGCCACTTTTGGGGCACCAGCCGCACGCAGTCGTCAAACTCGCTCGTCACCGACAGCGCCGCCGGCGCGACGGCGTTTTCCTGCGCGCAAAAGAGCTACAACGGCGCCATCTCGGTGCTGCCCGACGGCCGGCCCTGCGGATCCGTCTTCGAGGCCGCCAAGCGCGCCGGCTACGCGACGGGGCTCGTCGCCACCACGTACGTGACCGACGCGACGCCCGCGTGCTTTGCCGCCCACGTGCCGCACCGCGAGATGATGGACGACATTGCCCTGCAGGAAGTCGGCCGGGGCCCGCTGGGCCGCACCGTCGACCTCGTTCTCGGCGGCGGCCGCTGCTACTTTTTGCCCAACTCGTCCGAGGGCGGCTGTCGCCAGGACGACGTCGACGTGACCAAGATTGCGCGCGAGGAGCACGGCTGGACCTATGTCGACTCGCGGGCCGGCTTCGACGCCCTCGCCGGCGGCGAAAATGTCACCCTGCCGCTGCTCGGCCTCGTGGCGCCGGCCAACGTCCCGTTTGAGCTCGACCGCCGCAACCTCAACGACACGTACCCCAGCCTGCGGGAGATGGCGACGACGGCGCTGCGCGCGCTCGCCCGCGCCACGGAAAACAGCGACAAGGGCTTCTTCGTCATGATTGAGGGCAGCCGCATCGACCACGCCGGCCACATCAACGATCCGGCCGCACAGGTCCACGAGGTGCTCGCCTACGACGCCACCTTCCAGGCCGTCCTCGACTTTATCCGCTCCTCCGATACCGAGACCGTGCTCGTCGCCACATCGGACCACGAGACTGGCGGCCTTGCCACCGCCCTGCAGCAGCCCGACGAAAAGGAACCCACGTACGCCTGGTACCCCGCGGTGCTGGACCGCGCCACCGCCTCCTGCGAGCACCTCGCCGGCAAGCTGAAAACGCTCCGCAGCGGTGGTGACGACGGCAGCAGCAGCAGCAGCAAGACGAAGCTTCGCAACTACATCAAGGACGAGCTCGTCGTCCAAGGGCTCGGCATCCCCGCCGTCGACGTGTCCGACACCGAAATCGACAGCCTCGTCGCGGCCGCCGACGACGCCGAGCGCGTCAAGACCATCTTGACGCAGCTCATCTCGCGCCGCGCGCACATTGGCTGGAGCACCCACGGCCACACCGCCGTCGACGTCAACATTTACTCGTCGGGCGGCCCCGGAACTGAGGCCCTCCGCGGCAACGTGGAAAACACAGAGGTCGGCGACTTTCTCCGGCGGTACCTCGACGTCGATGTGGATGCCATTACCGAGGAGCTGCAGGCGGCGAGTCGCCGCAGCGACGAGATTGCCGGTGTCATGAAGGAGAGGGGGGGTTTTGATGAATATCACGGTCGTTTAGAGAACTGATTGATATACTTGACAGTGTTGACAATCACGGCGTTTACTATACATACCAGGTTCGGCGCGCAGATTGCTTGCCTTTTTTTTTCCCTTTTTGCGTGTTTCTACATTGGCCATTAGATTGTCCGTTTTAGAATAGACGACCAGCTAGATTTTTAGAACATCGCATAGCACTTATAGACAAGGATATAATTACGAAGAAAACTACATCATTGTGCGGCTAGCATACCTAGGATCAACAGCAAACGCTCGAAATACACCGAAATACACACAGGAACAAACGCCGCCTCTAGTGTAATCAAAAGCCAAGCACCAGGCGCCAACAAAAACGTCGCAAACAACACCAAGCAGTTGATATTTACTTACCAGTGTCCTTGGCATCCAAGTCGTATCGCACATACAGCTTATCCAGGAAATGCGAGTGCCGGATACCATTCGGCTTGGCCTTTTTAAACAGCGCAATCGCGTCCTGCACCGAAACGCCGCATCGCTCCACGAGGTAGCACACGACAAAGTACCCGGTGCGGTTGTACCCGTAATGGCAGTGAACGCCTACAACGACTTGCTTCTGCCAATCATTATCCCAGCCTTCGGCGGCCGCGCGGTCGGCCTGCCGCGCGCGGATCGTGTCGACAAGCTGGATAAACGCCGCCACTTCCTCAGCTGGGGGCGGAACCTTGGAGACGGTCGGGAACTTGTGATAGTGGATGCCGGCGCGCTCGAGGCCCTGAGCGTCATACACGGGCTGATCCTTGGAAATATCAATCACGTCCTTGATAACGCTGCTCCATTGGGCGGTGAACCTCGACGGGCTGTGGACGTCGTCGGCCTCGCGCAGCGTCTTCATGGCGCGAAAGACGGGGGTGCCGCCAGGTGGGCCGATGGGTGCGGACACGGGAATGACCGACTGCCACTTGACGAGGTTTTTGACATCCCACTTGCCTTCCTGGCTGAGATACTGCAGCTGCCAGGCGAGCGAGAGACGGCCGGTGATATTCTTGGCGAGAAAATCCGCAATGAGACCGGCGAGAATGCGCGATCCGCGCGGGGCGTACAGGAGCGTGTGGTTGGCCGGCGCTGGGATGATGATGGACTGGACTACCATGGCCGGGTGCTCGGGCTGTGGCGGGATAGCCGTGAGTGATTCGGGGGGTGTCGATGGATCGTGGCACGAGTCGTCTGTACTAGAGTCCGGTATGGCTGCCGCGAAATCTTCTTCTGTGATATGAACAATGGAGCGGGACAGGTCGTGATCGTCGGGCTGCAGTCTTGCGCCGACCGGCTCAGCAACCTTGCTAACATGCTCTACCGGCGTCTCTGTACCATCTTGGGCAGCCTGCTTCGTCTTGATTGCATTGACAATTTTGTCCACGTTCGTCGTCGGAGTTACATGGTCAGCCTCGCCGCCAATAAGGTAGAGTGGGATGTCGAGCTCGCTCCAAATGTCCGTCGTAGGCATGCCGCCCACTGGTTTGCCCTTCTTGTACGGCAGTACAGCGGCGCCAAGCATGCGTCGGAAGACGGGTGTTCGGCTCTGCTGATTAAATCGGTACTGAAGCAGCCGCAGCTGAGGAGATGCGTTGACGCCTGCGAACCGCGCAATGGACAGGCTGTTTGGACCACCCCTTCCATCCCAGAGTCGCCACAAGGAAAAGACCCAGCCTGGTACCCAAAGCAGCCTGCGGACCCATAGCGACGTAGATTCGCCCGGTGGGCCGGCGGAGGGACAGATGGCAATGAAGCCAACAATATGGTTGACGAGATCCGTTGTGTGCGTCCTCTTCTTGCTTGCCAGCAGGGCCGAGAGACCGGTTCCCATGCTGTGGCCAATCAGGACCACCTTTTGCCTGGCATCCTTGTCACGATGGTCCTCAATGATCGTTTCCAGAAGCTCGACGAGTGCCTCCATCGTGTACGCATCCCAGCGTTTCTGCGAATAGGCGGACCGTCCTCCACCCGGATGGTCAATCGCCAGGCACGGCGCCATATCCACGAGGCTGCTCAGCAGGGGGTGAAACTGCGCAACTGAGCCGCCTAGGCCGGGGATGCACACCAGCAAAGGCAGCGGCGCCGGATTCTTCGGTAGCTGGGCCGCTTTGGCATGTTCGCGGAAAAAGACGCGAATGTCCTTGTACTCAAAACGACTCGTAGTGTACGTCTCAAGTGTCGAATGTTCCTTGAGCAGCGTAGGGTCCGTTTCATGGGCGTCCACTGGGACGGTCGGCGGTCCAAACAGCCATTTGTAAATCTGCGACATCTCTGGTCCAGATAAGCACTCCTTGCGAGGGTGTTGGCTATAGTGTGCAATATCGCGATAGCTGCAGAGATGACTCAATAACGAGAGTGGAGCCCTCTCTAATCCTCAACGTCTTCAACGGTAAACAGTCTTGCGCCGTTCCATGCGCTCTTCTGGTAGGAGGACTGCGGCAACTCAGACGATCAGGGGCATCGAAAAGAGAGCCAGTAATTTCATATCCTGTCGAAAGCCAAGCTGGTGCGCATAAGTGATGGGCAGGAGGACGAAAATAATCTGTCGCGACCGAAGGATACGTAGGAAGGTGAAGAAGGCCTTGATCGTTTGGGAAACCCCCGTCGGCGGCGTAGTAAAGTGGCTGAGACGTGTGACAAAGTCGGGGGTGCAGCTGCCGATGCCGTTAGTATGCTAGATGCGACTACTTCTTGCTCAGCCGCGGGCCATGGACCGCGTGGTATGGACCGTCTGGTGATGAGCGAACCTTTTGATGGTGGTGGAGCTTTGGTTTGTTTTCCCAAATGCGGCGCGCTACCCTGAAAAACTGCAAATTTTCTTCACCTAGAGTCGTCTGCGTTTGGTTGCAGTTTTTAACGTAAAAGAACTCGTTCCTGTTGTGGGTTGAGATTATGAGTAGTAGGCACACCAGTTGAGGCTGCAAGGTCGCGTGGTTGCGAAGAAATATGCGTAATACAGCTCTGCAATACCCCGGTTCGCCTCGCGTCATCTCAGCCCAATCTGCAGCCCAAGCTCCTGCATATGTAATGGGGATCGATTCAAGTGATTTGTGGACAGTCTCATTACAGTGTACAATAATGGTAATACAATAATAGTTATACATAAATCACAACTTTACTCGGCAGCGCCGATGCCCTCCTGCCACCCGATTGGTATCAACGCAGCTGCCACGTCTGCCACGCCACGCTCCGTGGCAAGTAGATTAAACTGTGACGCCGCATTTCTCGTATCCAAAACCTCCAAACGCATGCCTAGAGACGAGATGTGTTTCCTCAAGTCCGGACTCAGCGGCGCTATGCTTTTTCCAGTTCCAACAATAAGTAAATCTACACGTGACGATGAATTAGCAAAACTATGTCGTCGACTGCCAGCAGGCAAAAGTCTGCGACAGCAGCTCTCCCAGGAATTGTCCGTATTACCTGGCCTTGGCCACAACATGTCAAATACACCCAACGCCTCCGCCGGCACGTCAAACTGTCCCTTATCGTTGAACAGGCGCATCTCGCCCGAAACCTCCCACGGACGCCACGTAAAAGCTTCGCCGTCAACTAGCAGCGCGCCGTCGCCGTCGGTGATTGTGATGCCGCTGTTGAGGCCGAACCCGTCGTACATGCAGACGTCAACCGACGTCGACGGCACTGGCGTATTGCCTAGCACGTCGAGGTCCTGAAAGTTCGTCGGTGTATGTTCCTGTGCCTTTTTCTGCTTGCTAAGAAAGGGTGTCGTGTGTAGGAATCGCGCGGCGAAGAGCTGCTGCTGACATCGCATCGTCGTCATTTGGGAGCGGGAGGCGGCGACTGGTTGGGAGAGCATCTCGGCGCAGGGCGCGATCGATGCCCTCAACAAAGGCAAAGCCCCTGCTAATCGGCGCGTGAATGTGCGCATTGCGACGTAGCTCGGATATGTTGTGAAAGGGTACTCTATCGAACTTTCGATTAGGATATCTCTGCAGGAGCTGTCGCTGTTTGCGCTTGCATGTGGGGCCATGAATGGATGACCGTATCTGACGTGCATACGGATACTCCAACAGCACTTATTGTAAAAGTGCACTATGAATTGACCGGGAATTTACGGTGACCTCTTATCACGGGAACGCCCAATGTTGAACATGTGCTTGATTCTCAATTCATTTCAGATCATCAAGTTAGGTTTCGCAGTCCTTAAGACAGCAGCAGACCAGCCGTCATCTTTTGCAGCAGCCTGGTCCATATGTATCATGCAGTCCCTTTTTGTCCTAATGAACACCAAAGCAATGAACCCATTTCACAACCCTTCGTTTCGCCAAAAAGAAACAAGGAATAAATTTTGTCGACGTTTAAAAATTGTAATTAATTCCATTTATTTCTTCTTGCCCTGCTCCTGCTCCTTCAGGACCTTCTTGACAATCTTCTGCTCCTCAATGAGGAAAGCACGGACAATGCGGTCGCGGACGCAGTTACCGCATCGCGAACCACCGTAGGCGCGCTGAACGGTCTTCTGGGGCTTGGAGATGTTGGCGTACTCGCGGGGGCGAAGGGCGGGGATCTGTGAGAAAAGAATTAGTTGATGCCGTCCAGGGCTGTTATACGTCGACGCGAGTGGCATTCGCAAAGCTCCTTCGTCGTGGAGAGGTTTCGGCAGTCCCATATCCCCCGCAAACAGAAATTCGGCAGCAATTCGTGCAGATAATCTCAACGCCAAATAGGGGGACTAGTCTCGTATCGCCCTCGTCCTCCCATTTCCGAGTCGCTTTTGAATGCCATTCGAGTCGTCGTCGTCGTTGTCGTCGGATTGACTTACGCCAGAGAGCTTGGAGCCGCAGTCGCCGCACTTGGGGACGGTACCGCGCTTCTTGAGGTGAAGCACGCGGAGCTTACCACCGGGAGTCTTGGAGACACGGGTGATGTTGGAGGAGGTGTTGTAGCTGCAGCGCCATCATGGTTAGTCTTCAATGTCCGCTTGCCGAATGTTCGGGGGTCGCGAGCGGGCAATTCAAAGTATATGATTCGAATCGATGCTACATTCGCGACGAAGAGGAGAGCACTCACGGGGTGCGGCGGCGGTAGGTGACGCGGTGGTTGACCATTTTGACGGTGTTTGCTGGGTTGGATTGCAAATTGAGGGATCACGGACAGACCAGAAGCGAAGAATTTAGAGATTTGGTGGAAAAATTGTGTGGGTGGTGCTTGGAAATGTGCCCGCTAAGCCAGCGAATCAGGGTGCAGGACGGGCAGCAAAGGCCCATAGATACACGTGATTTTTCGCGATGCATGGTTCCAACTTCTGGGTAGGTGGATGTGGGGACAACCTACTGGTGCCATCAGTAGCTTGCAAGGCTGCTCGCCGAATAAATAGTTGGCAGTCCCCCGAGAACATCATGCTCACGAGAACATCGGTCTTCCCCAAAAGAGTGGAAGGCTTGCAAAATCAACGATTGGCCTAAATTCAGAGATATTCCCACCGCTTGCACATGACACAGACTCACTCTCTTTCGCGTGGAAAGGCATTTTTCACCAGAGACCATGTCTGGCCGCACTTCAGCAAAATCGTCAAAAGTTTTCGTGTATTTTATGAACTAAAAATATCATGTAGATATAATCCAGAAAACGCCTGCGTGCACCTTGGTATACTCGAGAAAGAAAAGGAATCCCCCCATTGCCGCAGCGCCCAAACGCCACATGAAATGGCACGATGGCCAAGATAAGTACCGACAACAGCAGACCTGCATTTGAATGCTTACTCCCACGACTCAAAGACATTTCCGAACCACTAGTCGTCTTTGTCCAAGTTGAACCAGTTGGGATGGTCCTGGTGGCGCCAGGCCTTGATGCCAAAGGGGTTTTCATTACTGCTCTTTTCGGCCATGGCGAATACCTCTTTGCTCTTTTCATCGCGCATGAGTTCGGTGAATTCCTTGACGTTACCCTGGGCCTCATTCACAGCCCTCATAAAGGCGGCATACATGACATCGGCTGGTGGATGGTTAGAGGCGATTTTGCGAACGCGAGAACTGGGTTGCTCACGAGACGGCTGCTTCTGTACAAGGGGATCTAGCATTTTCGGGATAGTGCCTCTAAGGAGGCGAGACTGATGAGCGAGGTTAGCGGTCGCCTTCTTGCGCAGCGCAGCGCGGACCGGCTTACCTTGACGTGGAGGAGCTTGAGCTGTCTCATCGCCTCCCTGAGGCGAGCCTCCTCGGCCGAGACGTCGGCGCTAGCGCCAGCATTTCCCCGAACCTGCTGACCATTCATCTTTAACTCTGCTTGCTGTCCAGCGAAGACGATATCGAACGCGTTTGCTGTTGAATGAGAAAGGCTGGAAGTGCCAAGTAAGGTAGGGGCGATGTGGGGGTCCAGTGACTCTGTAGTGTCGCTGCAAAAATGCGGATCCAGCCTTTGATGTGTATCAGGCCTTGCTTGTAACGTTAACAGTAGTGCACCACAGAATTGAACATTGCAGTTTCGATGCCCTAGGCTCTACAGATTTCATATTGTCTAGTCCCAGAAAGGTGAAGTCGTCTATTAATATGAAAGGCGGGAATTTATTCGGAATTTTTTGAAAAGCAAGGTTTGTAGGCGTCAGCCACATCTGAGACGAATGTCACGTGTAGGTGTGTTGGTGGTACAAGGAGTGAGCGGCCTCTGGCGTCTACATTACACATCTTCTTGAAAGGGCGCACCGACGACTGCCATCCTGGATCAAACCAGTTCGCGACGACGAATTTCCGTTGAGTTTTCATCTCCATGGTCAACCGTGGATAAAAGCTGAAGTTCAATGCCGAAGCACAGTGAGCGAGAAAACGACGGCTTTACACGCTAGGCACTGATCCCAGTCGACTACGCGCTTTGTGACGTTGTGATTGGCTGAAAGGTACCGGACCGGATCAACACCAAACCTAATGGGCTCGCTGACAGTGCGGATTGGAAAAATCCTCACACTCCAGCCTCTTGCATCGTACTGTACAGCGCAAGCAAACGAAACCAACAGCCCAGCAGTCCGCTCTCTGCTCACTGTCGCCTGCATCGCGAATTGGCCACTGCTTCTTTGAGAGGAGCATATTCCAAAGGCCCCTTTCTTTCTTTCAGCTCCCCTTTTTCCTGCCTGCTCGCCGTCTTTACGCCCCCGACATTCGTTTGCCTGTATTGGCCCCGACCCGCGTTTCTCGCACTGTCGCGTAACTACGTCACCCACTGGGCCATCCGTTGATACCCCCCCGAACGCGAACGACGAACTACGGCGGCCCGCCATGTCGAGTCCCGATGCCGGCACGCCTCCCCCGGCGCTGCTTCCGCCGCCCGAAGGCATCTTTCGGTCATTTGAAGATTTGATGACGTCGGTGCAGCGCGTAGCCAAGGACCAGGGCTACGGCATCGTCAAGCTGCGGGCGTCCAACTACCGCGAGGGCAAACCGACGCGGTACGATCTTGTGTGCGACCGCGGCGGCGTCAAGTACAGCAGTACGGCCAAGAAGCGCAACCCGTCGACGCGCAAGATTGATTGCCCGTTCCGCGCAAAGGCCGTCTGCGAGGTGCAGCTTGGCAACCAGTGGCGGTTCGCGCTGCAGGAGCCGCGACACAACCACGAGCCCCGCGTGCCGTCGACCACGCCGAGCGCCGACGTGTCACCGCTGGCAACGTCGCTGCGGTCATTCACCAACAAGATCGACCGGTTGAGTCATGACATTGCGCAGGGCTTCGTGCGCATCGAGGCGCGCCTCGACACGATTGAGAAGCGCCTCGAGGGCATCGAGTCCCGGGCCGCGACCTACGAGCCGCGCTTCCAGACCGTGGAGAATCGCCTCCTGAGCATCGAGGGACTGGAGGGAGCGCGCCTGGACAGCATTGGAATAGACGACCCCGAATCGCGGCTCCTGGCCTCGGCTGTTATGTAGAGCGCCGGCCCCGGCAACGGTCCGCACACCTCGGGCAACGCATGACGTCGACGCAGGAGCGGGTGACAGACTTTCAGGTCGGGTGCTGGGGGCTACATTCGAATCGATTGTAAGCTTTATGCGACAGCGCGTCCGCCCGGGCCTCAAACTTGCTGTCAGCTCTCCGCCAGCCTGCCGTCTTGCATCGTCTGGCCATGGCAATGGTAGCAAAGAAAAATCGGGTGCGCTATAACAGAGTGCTTCGTACAATCATTGATCGAGATGGACATGCAGTCTACGACGAAGCACCTGATACGTTATGACATGATTTTTGCGTTTGGTTTTAGGTTAGAATTTTCGTGTGGCTTTTGCCTGTAATAGGCTGTGCCACATTCGGCCTTTTCATGATATGTGCTGCTGGTTTGTCAGTTTTTCTGGCTGAGAAAGAAGAGCTATGCCATCAGCTATCGGCGTTTGGGATACTAAGAAACAATGGGCTATCAGAGCAGAGTTTGGAGCCTAGGTCTACGGGGTTAGCAATAGCCCCTTTTGCTCTCGCTTTTCATTTTCAGATTTGTGTTACTCGGATCACTATGGCGAATAGGATGCTATCCACCGGCATTAGATGTATGTTTTGCTGAAATTGTGTAGGTGCTCAGTGCGCATGATCGGATCCGACATGTGTCCCTTGACATTTAGCTGCTGGATCAAGAATCCGAATACAGAGGAGTGCCTGAGACGAGTTGATTTATATGAAGCTTTCCTACAATTACGGCGTCGTGAAATTGTTGTGAGCCAGCGTTGGGGCGAGTCTTGGGCTGCGGCGTTGACATTCGGGGTTAAGATGTGAATGCCGATCAGCCATGCGGCTCCAACGAAAGTGCCGACAGCCTTGCCAGAATTGGGCTGAGCCGCTACAGGAACAATGTGCCCGACTTGTTGAAAGTAGCAGCCTGGTTCACCGGCACGTCAGCCAATGAACATTGTCGCTTGCCATCCCAAGAGGGTGTTGACATCGTAGCAGGCTGAGCGCATCGCAAAGCGGACACGCTTATTTCGACCTGGTCAACATTGGATGAAGGCTTGAGAAACCATGTGCTTGCATTAATGTACTACGCTGGGGGGGGGGGGGGGGGCCCAACGGTCCCTTGACAAGGAGCTGCGGGGAGGGTGCGAGAAGGGCGAGGAGAGTCGCGACTCTGGGGGAAAGGCCTCCCACCCCTCCGAGAAGGTAGCAACCAGTTCGAGATGGCAGCCAGTCAAGCCGTTCAAGGGAAGAGTGTCAGTGGTCGGTATTCAACAGAGAAATCAGCGGGCGTTGTGCAGTTGCAGCGCTAATAACGTTGGGGCACATGCACATGCCTGGTGTCGTGGCGGACCTGGCCTCCGCCCAGAGCGGCGGGAGACGTTGGAAACTTGGGCATTGCTTTTTTTGCGACATTCTCGTAGGGCTTTTGGGGCTTGCAGAGTGTCCGCTTTCAGGGCAGGTTCGCGGGCTCGGGGGCCAAAAACAACATCCACAGCGCCTCTATTTACGGGGGCCAAGGCTGCTGTGATTCGCCAACGTTGGCGATTGTCTGGTGTTTGGCTGAGCTGACAGCCTTGCTCGGTTCTTTAATTCCCGAGGCTGGCTGGTTGCGGTCTATGGTGAATAGCTAAAATCAAGTAATTACCACTGGGCTATCCAAGTAAAGTACTTCTGGATTTGCCTGCTTGTCTCGGGCATGGGCCTATCAAGATGAACAGCCTCTGGCCTCGGCATCCGCACCCTCGGCTTAGGTAGGTACCTCTCAAGAATTACCTGGTACTGGCATCGACTGCAGCGGCCCACTCGACGCAGTGCTACCACACAGAGGCGATTGGGAGACAAGCAGAGTCCAGTACGGCATTGAGTCTTGTCCTTGCATCTGCCTTTGCCCGTAATAAAATCCTGCACAAGCCATCACCTTCGACGGCTCTCCCTTCCTTTACACCTACTCGGTATCGACCTTTTGCTCGTCAACGCCAAACAAGCCAAAAACACCCTTCACCAAGCCATCGCCTTCGATTTGCCCTCATCTCTCAAACGGATCTACACCTCGTCTTGCCAACTTCTCATCCGGCAGCACCATCATCTTGCCTAGCTTCCTCGACGGCGTCACCGCTCTCTCAGCCAGTCGTCGAAAACTTCCCCGACACCCCCACCCTCACGCTAGTACGCTCCGCGCTTGTTGGACGCACACGTCCAACGTCCAGCGCCAATTCGGCACGTTTGGTTGGCTCCGCCGCGACGCCGCGCAGGGTCACGGCCTCCATCTCCTGGACTAAGAGGGCCTCCTTGCCTTGAGGACGCGCTTATCCCTCAACTCCTTGTTGGACTGCACATAATCGCCATCAAGCAACAGATCCTGCTCCAGCTATCCACGCCCCCTCCGCTTCGCCCCGGATGCACACCTCGGCAGGACACACCGTAGCACGCCCGTATATATAGCATCCTCTTCCCTTTCATCCCACACTCGTCGCCATATACCCCATCAATTTTGCCCACTTGACATAGGAAGCACTCTACATTATGCCCGGTGTACCTACCTTTCGCGGCTGCGATGCCTGCCACAAGCAAAAGAAAAAGGTAGGCTCGGTTCCATACAGCTGAGTGGAAGCCCTTCGACTAACAAGGCCAGTGTGATCAAGCTTCACCCCGTTGTGCTAGATGCGCTCGCCTCAAGATTGCCTGCACCGGTAAAGGACAGCTGAGATATAAGTTCAAGGAACAATGCATCGGATTTGCCCCAGTCAAGACGCCCCGGTCCAAGAACTCGCCAAAGTCGCTGTCGCCCCAAGCTTCGCCCAACAACCAAATCACCAGGTTGTCCGGTCGCTTCGCCTCTGCCCTTCGAATTGACGATGCCCAATTTGACCTCAAATGCTTTGGAGACTGGTTCGCAAGCATACCCACCCGCGTGGGAACCTGCGAGCTCTTGGACAGTGCCACGGAAACTTTTCTTGATGCGTTTGATGACCTGCGCGGCGGGAAAAAGCAACTTCCAACGACGCTGACGAAATACGGCAAGGCGCTCATTATCCTCAATAAAGCTCTCGGAGACCCGAAGCAGAGAAGATCGCCTTATACCCTCTGTTCCGTCTTCATGATCATGATTGCTCAGGTAAGTGGGCCAATCCTCGCCACGTCATTGCCTCCAAATGCTAACATATTGTGCAGATGTGGGCAGGTAAGTCGGCAGAAGGCTACATGAGTCACATGGTGGGAATCTGTTCCATACTCAACTCCACCATTGACGAGCCGTGGGACGATTCCTTTGCTCAGTCACTACGCTACCACTTGATAATACCTGCTGTATGCCTCCAGCATTACCCCTTTGACGTTGCTCTCACTAATGACTAATGTATGACAATAGTGCACCGAAGCTATTATAAACCCAAACATCTCCATTGATGTACGTTATCTCCAGATTCTCAAGACGGGTTTTGGGCCGTACCAGTCACTGGACGAGGAAAAAGGCCAGCCGATCGAGAGCCTAGACTTGCCTTGCCTGATGCGCTTTCCATATTTTGTCCGCCAGCCAGAGATGTACTACAACGAAATGTTCCGTGAATACATGCGGATGCAAACTGAGTGCCCGTTTGTACGGCGCCGGCTCATGGATCTTACGAACATGGTCCAGGCAACACACAAGGCGAAAATCGCTCTTGTCAGAGCGCAGATACAAATGGGCGTGGCATACACTATGATGCTGAGCTTCACGCTCGTCATCAATGCCTTTCTATCAGCCCTGAACCCCATCAACATCAAACTTCAGCAGGAAGCCCTATACTACTCCCAGGAAGCCCTTTGGATCACACGTATCTCGAGCAAACAGCTGCCTACCGGGGCAGGCTTTATGCCCTCAGCCTTGTTCTCGGCGTGGGTCGCCACAGACGACAGCGAGGTCATCTTCAGCATCGCCTCCATCATGAAGCAGTACGACAGCTACTGGGCTGAGCCGCATTATGTGACGCAGTTTAAGACAATGAAGGAGCGCGTCCGCGAGATTCGTGACAGGAAAATGGCAGAGCTCCATGCCAGCGGCCTCCGAGGCATGGGTGTCCCCGACTATATAACATCGAACGGTCTCGAATACACTTGGGGCCTGGATCTACCACTCATGGACTTGGCATCTCTGAACAATGATGGGCCTTGGGCGTCGATGTCGGGGGCATGTTGTCCGCGAGACGAGGTGCCGGTAAATTATTACAACTGGGACCCTAACCTTCTGCGGTAGGAGCGGGCATTGTTCATTTAGCCGGCGTTGATTAGCCATTTACAACTGTGAATATGTTGGCATTGAAGGAAGCGATGCTATATTATAAACAGTATTCCGGCATTTAACGAAGCGATATTATCCCATAAACAGAATGTAGGTTACATATAAATGAAGCGATAATATTACTCTATGCCTGTTCAATCTGATTGGCGGGCTGCGCATCATGTACCTTTTAGGAAGGTTGTCATGGTTGTGAGGGGAGGTTCTGGTGTGAGGGGCGTAGGTCCTGCCTTTACATTTATAGCAGACCGCAGTAGTTCAAATCTGCTGGAGTCTGGAGAATGAATTCTGCGAGGTAGTATAGATGTTATAGAATCTTGACATTCATTATTAGCCACATGGCCTAGAGAAGAGCCTTGTATCGTTCCTCGTAGAGGCCAATCTGTCATAGGTCTGGTCACCTCTGCTTACTATGACATCGTGACGACCAATTTCGCGGCGCAGGCAGTAAAAAAAAACGCATATAAAGACACCAAAGCGTGCGCAATAACGTGATACATTTGGAGTTCTATATACTATTCCATAGATGCCGTTAAATTCTAGCATCAAGCTGAATTAATATATTAAAGGCGACACTTTCTTAGGCTTGTATTCCATGTAGCCACCTCTTCTAGGGATGTTAGTATCTCTAAGGGAAAATGCCCTCTGAAAGTAGGGATTTCTGGGAGGGCGTGGCTGCTGTGTGGACGCTGCTCTTTTTTTTTTTTTTTTTCAGAATAATTCCTGACTGAGGTCGTCAAAGATCCTAACCCCATTTGAAAGCCGTAATTTGTATTTGTGCTGGCTTGAGGAGAAAAAGTTGAATAACGACCGGCAATTTGCGTTAAAGACGGCTTGCGTCTTCTCACACCATACCTGCCTCGCGGGCCGCTGAATGAAGTCGGGTCCACGCTGAATCGCTCGCCGTCAAAGCGGCAGGCGGATGTACTCTGACGAGTAGACCAGAGGTGGAACACCAGTAGGGTATGATCTGGCAAAGATGGTACAAGCAGCCGAGTTTTACAATTAACAGGAAAGTCAATCAGCAGCCAGTCAATC
>JARJPP010000780.1:0-15678 GCA_030782485.1 Beauveria brongniartii
TACTAACTTTAACTACTATTTAATTCACTTTTAATCTAAGAAAGAGATTACTTCCCTTTAATTTAATAATTTATAAGTTACTTTTAATAAACTTATTATTTTATTTTTATTTTATTTACTCTATTAGAAATTAGCTTAACACTATAGATTAGACACTTAGATTAATTCTCTAGTAATAGGGACGTTACTTTTTTCTTTTATCCTAGGCACTTATTATGTTAATACTAGCATGACCGTTGTTGCTTATAGTAACGTGCACGTGCTAGACACATGACTATATAAGTCACCTATAGCTCTAGGTAGTAGGAGGAAGAATTAAGAATTACGTTACTACTATCTATAGACCTGCTAGTAGTAGTACACGTAGCCGTACGATCCTATTAACTATTAATATAGTCTTAAACAGAGGACTCGTTATAATTGACGAGTCACTAGTCACTACTGTCCACAGGACCGATGAAACTGGATGACCGAAAGGTCTAACAGTAAATGCTGGAAATACGTTTTAAAATCTTAAATGTGCTTAGTAGTAGTTTATCTATTTGCCCCTCCATATTATGGCATAATGTATAGTGAGCTTCATTTACTGTGGAGTGTACTTTTCCATATCTAGAGAAGTCTTTATCGAGCTTCTCGCATGCTATAGGACACTATATTATTAATAGTTGCCTTCATAACCTTAAAAGCCTTTTTATACTTAACTTCTCTTTTACTTTTTAGCTGGATCTCTGCCTATGGTGTAGTACTATCCTGTGAGCGTTTCCTTTTTTAGGTTGACCAAGAAGCACTACTATCTGCTACCACATAGTAGTCTACGTCGTGAGCACTAGGGCAGGTAGGGTCGGGGTTAGTGTCTGGACTAAAACTTAACGGCCTAATCTCATCTTGGTCAGGCGGCGGTGTAAGTATATTGTGGTCTGAGAAGAGGGGGATGATTGATGTGACCATTAGGGTAAGATCTAGACGTGACAAGAGATACTCTGAAATCTTACTATGGTGCTATTAAATCACAGTAGCTATGTAAAATAGAAACTACTTTAGTGTTAGTGGTCATAGATATATGGTAGCTTAGGCTAAATAACCTACATCTAAGGTATTAAATTAGCTGGCCTCCTCTAGGCTAGCTTAGTATGGTGATGGAGGTGGGGGCGGGGTGTGATTGGAGACATAAGTCATAACTTTGTCAAGAGCTTGCAATAAACGAAAAGAGAATCGTTCAGCAGACGCAGAGGCAATAACGGGTTTATAAAGAGAAGCGGGTGTCCACTAGTTAAAAGACCCCCAGGACCAGGGAGTGTGCCTTGTGCCTAATGACATTAGCCCCAGGCGATGACAGGTCACTAGGTACACCCCTAACCCACCGATGTGTTTCATCCGTCAACGAGACCTATCTTCTAGACCTGACGTTTCGTTAGCCTGATAATGAAGAACGAGAATAACTAATAAAGAAAGTAGCTAATATATATAGTATATATACCTAGCCTATAGTAAATATGAAAATTACTGTTAAAGGGTATAGGTCCCCTGACTATTGAGCCTGTAAAAATAATGTAGAGGATGGCTGGCTACGAAGGAGGTAACCCCTGCTCTTTCTCTCTGCGTTCGTTGGCGTATGGCTAGTCTGCTGTGGTCTTGATAGAGTACTACACTAGAGATAAATTGAAGTACCTCACTACGTCCTTAATTTTACTGTATTTATTAGCGGTTTGCCGGCAAGAAGGTCGTAGCGGGATCGGGTGCTCTAGCTTATAGAAGTGGTAAGGACCACTGATAAGCCATTAAAGATGAGATGGTGTGGCTTGTGGTGATCAAGTTCCGTCTAAAGATCGTGCCTTGTAGCGATGGCGTATCTACAATGGAGAGGAGGTGTTAAAAGCTGATTAGTGCTTTGTTCACTCCACGTTAGATATATAATTTACCCTTTCCTTAGACTTTACCTAATTATTGTGTGTTTGTTGTTACTGCTAGTTTTTATTCTATTTTTTCCCCTTACTCTAAAGCGACAAGTCGACGTTAAGATGCTAGTAAAGTGCGGCGCTGGGAGGATTCTGGAGGGGTGCCTCGTCGGGGGGGGGGGGGGGGGGCCCCCCCCCCCCCCCCCCCGTTAGATCGTAAGGCTGATGCAATTCCATGTCTTTTGCTCTCCTCCACACGAGAGGCTCTAGTGGCTGATGGATTCTATATGCACTTGCATAGTGGAAGTAGTCTATGGAACGCTGTGGCTACGCCGCAGGTACCCCGCAGGCGAGGTTGTTTGTGGAAGTTGATATCGTTTGTTTGACGGCACTGAGTTAGCGGCATAAGTCAGCTAGCCACGGCACAGTTACGCTATAGCAGCCTTGCTCTATCGTTTTAGTGGCGAACCCGCGTAGTAGTCCTTAGCTAAGTGCGCTGCGTATAGGCGGCTCGGACTTTCCTAATTCTTACATTATTTCACTCTTATATATCTAAATAACGAAACCCACCGCCTGTATTAAATTAGAACTCGTTCCTTCCTATGGTGGGAAATGCGACCGTAGTGATAGTCGGCCTCTTTATGGTTTCCCTTAGGAGGCTTTCGGCCTTAAAACCTCCATAGTTATAACGACAGTATAGAAATAGGGAATTGCGCCGTATTGCCCTAGACTATAAGCGACAGGTTAGTAATCTAAGATTATTGCCTTACTATTAGTTGTGTAAACCATGGCACTGGCGGGTGAGGTCTTGTGCCCCGTCGTATGGTTAGGAGGCAAGTGGGAGAGGAGTGCCTGATAACAGAAACTGGGCTCTATTCTTATGGTGATAAGACTGGCTGGCGCTGTGGTAGATAGACCCCCTTCCCCTTAGCCACTAAGCCTTCTATAGTGGCTTACTATAGTAGCACCCTGGGGGCACTACAGGCCCTACACTCTAATAACTATGGCTGCGTGCCTAAGTGACCTTATAGTGGCAGCTCCTCTCTTGCCTATATAGCATGCTCCCTAACGTAAAATAATAAATTAATAAGTTCGTTTGTAACTTAGAAGACGATGAAATTCGTGAGGTTGGCTATAATCCTGTTCTCCTTTTTTACTTATAGTACTAATTTATTCCTAGATATAAATTAACCTCGCGAAGCTTATGGGCTTTCGATCGACCCTACTGGCTAATTTTGATGATTATGTCGTTCTGTTGTGAGAAGTCTTCCTGGAGTAGATACGCGGTGATACAGACATAGTCTTTTAGACGAGTAGCCTTAACGAAGTTAATCTTAAAATGTCGCCTTATGTGGTAAGCCTTGACGACTTTGTAGTGGCGGATATAGACGACTTTAATTCAGCTATACACATATATGATAACTCTATAGTTATCTAAAAGCCTTCTCTTGCGTTTAGTTCTTTAGCGGAGGCGGGTAAGCTTGTACTTAATTGGCTACGTTGTAGCCTTAGTAGTGGCTATGAGTATTAAGCTGAAGAGATTAAGCTAGAGAAGTAATAGATATGATAGGCGAAAAAAATTCTATTTATATTGGCGCTATAGCCTAATAGAATTTAGGATATTAGGAATCTCTAGTAACTTTATTAATACTTAAGGGGTAAAAGTCCTCTGATAGAGAGTGAAGAGATAAGACGTGAGAATAATTTAACGTGTTTACGCCGCTATTTAGAGTTTACTAAAGACATAGCTTAAAAAAGTAAATTAGCTGTGTATACGCTCTCTCTAAGAATCTACGCGGTATAGCTGGCTATTGCCTATTAAGACTATAAGGAAGCTATAGAGAGTTAGAGTGTTACGCGCTTGCTGAATTAGGGTAAGAGAAAATAGAAGAGAAAATAGAAGAGGAAGCTGCTTTTAGATGGCAAGAGAAGACAAGTAAGGAAGTATTAGCGTAATATATTTTTAGATTAGATGACTACGTAGTTATATAAGGATATTAATATATTAAATTTGGCAGCGACTAACCTAAGAAGGGTAAGTATTTGGTATTAGCTACGTATTAGAGAGCTACTAGTCCTAATGTTCAACTACTGCCTAGCACTACTAATTACACCTAGTATGTAAATATCTTAAGAGTAGTAAGTTTAGTATCCTCTTTAGGTCGCCTAACTTATATTTCTAGTGTTAGCCTTATGGGATTAAAGTAAGATGAGCGTTAAGCCTTTAGTGACTATATACTAGAGGCATATACGCCATTTAGCGACGACCTTACTGCTTTAAACTTCGTCATGTTCCTACTGCTTTAATACGTTAATAGTGTACTGACACTTCGAATTAAGTAGTTGAATGAAACATAGTTGTCTTAGATCATAGAGCCGTTTTTTCAGTACTGGATTTAATTTGTTGATTGTCTAGTTGTTGACGTGTCGCGGCTATCCGTGGGCTGAGCCGTACGGCTGCGCCTACAGGGCTCTAGGCGTAGGTTCACTGCAGCAAGCTTATCAACTATCTGCATTTAAGGATAATACCCGTTTTGCTCTGTTAAGACTTCTATTACTATTTAGAAAGTTCATAGTATCGCTTGTAATTTTAATTTTAGCTAATTCTTTTCTTATAGAGTGGTGGTTCTATAGTAAAACACCTATACTATCCTATTTACTAAGTTTATATTAGTGTAAAACCGTAGTTTCTAATGCCGCGTCAAAGTGCAGCGGCTATTAACAGTCCTAGCCTATAATAGTCGGCTTACGTCCTGTGGAAGCCTTCTATAGTGACCTCTCATAGCGGCCTCTAGTAGCTCTACTTAGACTAAGGGCTCTAATGGCTGAAATGATAGAGCGGAGTGTAGGGCTGTAGTACGGGCAAGATATACCTGGTGGAATATATAAGAACGCGCAATCCTCCCTATTAACATCTTATGTTTAGCTTCTAGTAAAGTCACCTATATAGTAGCTAACCCGCGAACTTATATAGTAAACTGTTATTTCTATGCCTAAAGGCGTGATGAGAGCTATATTAAGTAATAGCCGCGGGGCATATTTTATAACACTAGAAGTGAAGTAAAGGCTGGAAGAAGAAGAGGTATACTGTAAAGAGAGGTTAACCTTTTTATCTTCGTGTTGACTCCTATGATGATGTATAGAAAGTTTTAATAACGCTTTCTGTGACGCAGAGAATTAGTAATAGCTTTTTAGATTGTTATTTGCGTAGCTGGCTAGGTAAGAAAACGGGGTTTTTGACCAGCTAATAGTTCATAATGACACAAAGTGTAAAGAATGAGAAAAAATGAGAAAAGAGATAATGGAAGCTTTGCGGACTATCTTGTGATCTTGGTCACTTCCTGTAAACCGCTAGGGCGAGCTTTAAACTTCACTTTGATAGCTTCATTACCGTCAGCCTAGCCCGGCTATACCTCTGACCGTGGCGATATAGAAAACCAGCAGATTTAGAAACCGAGATGATCAGTACGCCCTTTAGAGTTATCGCATCAGTAATACGAATGGCTCGTTCTCCACTGAGAATGCTCCTAAGCCACCCACACCGTTGCGTTCTGCCTCTCTAGTCCCTTATACCTGCTCGTCTACGGCCTCCCACATCATACGGACTATGTATATTGGGCATTAAACTGGCAACTGCCACTCTAGCTGAGTTAAAGATGGATATTTGCGAGTAAGCCTAAGATACATCCTTATAAAGGAATCGATAAAAGTACTATATACATCATAACCCAGGAGCCGTAATGCCCCCTGCCGTCGCGGCGGTCTTGTTGCCGACTTAGTGCCCTTACGAATATCAAATCATACTACTCCTACTTCTACACCATTATATCAATATATAGGAGTTTATTGGGTCCTGTGCTAAGATAAATCGTCATAATAATACCCACTTGTCTAGATTAAGGAGAGTACTACTCTTCTATAAGACATACGACTAAGAAGCGAGGGTTCTCTAATATTCCTAGTACCTAGAGCAAGGTAGGTCTACTATATATTAGCTAAGTTTTTATTTTACTATATTAATTAATCTATAACGCTATACCGTTGTATTGAATTTAGCTTGACTGTGGAGCTAATACCTGAATCTCGCTAGCCATAAAGCAGCGTAAGGCCAGTACTTTGATATAACTGTTGTTATATTATCTTAAACATATTAGCTTATAACTCTTATATGCGGCGGTCTGCGGCTATAAAGTTTGGCAGACACCTTAAGCCTCCCTATACAAGATATAATATGTGCGATAGGAAAGGCCCTAGCTCTAATAGACATATACCCCTAGTTCTGCGAGCATTATCAGCTCCTCTAGGAACTCTTCTAAACATAAGAGCTTAAAGAGTTTAATTATAAGAGATATTACTATTTAAGTCTATAAGTATAAAGACATGCTCTGCAAATAGCGGTATAACGTAACCTAACGTTCTTTCCTCTAATATATAGCTTTTGCCTAAATAAATAAAAACATGCTATAGAATTAAAGTATAATAACTAAGGCTATAACTAGAGGCCCTAGAATAAAAAACACGGTAAACCTATATAATATAGACTAAAACGCATAACTATAGGTAAGGGACTTGGTTGCTAGCCTGACTGGTATAGTGGTAAGGATAATAGTGATATATATAGTTGCGCTAGCTAACTAAGTAAATAATTATAAAAGAAGCTACTATACTAATCTTACTAAGCTATATACTTATGTAGGGGTGTTTTATAGAGGGCGTATATCTTATTAAGATAACTAAGGCGTAGCTTGCTATGTGGTGGTTAATGTTAAGATAGATATACTTTATGTCTAACTGCTCTACGAGAATTCGCTATACCGGCTATCGCACCTCTAGAGGAAGGAGATACTTATCCTTGGTAATATAAAAGTCACTCTTATAGGATATAAGTGCGGCGTATAAGTATAAGAAGCCTAGGGCACGCTAGTGGAGAATTTAACGCCTCCTATTTATATAAATAAGATAGATAGCCTAGAAGCCTGGCTATAGGAGGAATTACGGTATTAGCTTAAGGAATATACGCCCCGCTGTCTAGACTAGATGTATGTCCATCTATTCCGTAACGACCTCACGACCTGGCAAGAGCTGGTGGTGCAGGGCACGTGGCGGCAACGACAGACCCGCGATCTAGAGCTAGTCCTGAATGTTGGTGAGCTAATGTAAGTTGAGCTCCCTCTTAACTTAGGTAGTGATATATAGACCCGTAGTGCCTAGGTCACTAGACTCTTTGTGGTAGGACGCGGGCAGAAGCGCTAGGAGCTGGTCGCGACCTTGTCGGGACGTGTTGTTATACTCGTTTTTATATATAAGGAGATAGATGGAGAATAGAGGTGCCTGTTATAAGATGTGTTAGATTAAAATGCCATAGTGAGATGGAGTCTGTTAGACGCTACCGAGTTTATCGAGTTTCTTATTCCACCTTGGTCTGCTATTAGGAGGACTGTCCGACCGCTATTAGAGTTTCGCTAGGCGATAGTAGAGACATAGAGAGGAGAGGAGTAACCGTCACGACGAGGTATATAGGCACATCGGGAATAGTCGGCATAATAAATATAACACTAGAGTACGCTGTGTAACACTTAATTAGATGCTATAGAAGCTAAACCTATACTTTGTTATACTAGGGCGGGGAGACCTAGGTAGTAAGCGCTATGGCTTAAGGCTACTAAGTATCCTCCTAAACTATGTATCCCTGAGGTTAGGCTAACCATCGCCCCTAGCCGCTGCGTCCTTTAGCTACGTTCTTACACCTTCTCCTAATAGCGTATATACACCCTTATGTCTATATACACGCCTTTCATTATATTCTACCTTTATCCTATTCTATCTTTAAGATAAGTGTTACTGTTTTAAAAACGAAAGCTTCGTGGTTAACCCGTTAATATCATCTAGCATTATAAGCTCTAGTCGCCCGTACACCGCCCGTAACTAACCTTCTGCCCTGTAAATACCCCTGGCCGCGATAGACTAGGCGTAATGGTGGTTACTCACCTTCTTAGCGAGCGTCGTTGCCACCGTGTACTAGTTGTTAGCAGTGAGAGCTAGATCTATAGTAAATTCGCGATAACAGTCCTAGGTAGCGTAGGACCGTCACCCTAATTATTTAGTACTAGAGAGGATAAAGGTATATTATCTAGGTAATGGAGGAGTAGTATAGTAATACTGATAGGATTAGACTTGGAAGCGTCTTATGATAGTATACCCTAAGTAGACGCGCGTCGTAGCTGATAATACTAAGGTAAAGTAAGTCTTCTAAGTAATTTTAAGGAAATATTAATCTAATTACAACAGTATCGTTACTATATATAGCCTTAGTTTAGACATAGACTAGTCTTAGATATATAAGGACAGTGAAAAGTATATTAACTAGCTTTAGGACCCTAATATACTACTAGCGTAGGTGCCTAAGGTAAGGATTATAGTATATTATTATAAGTTAACCTAGCATATAGACGCACTAAAGACACGCCTCTAGCTCTGCGGAGAGGAGCTCGTCTATAGCCTACACATATTCCGCGCTAGTCACCTAAGCTAGCCGCTTATCTTCGTTAACTATAGTCTAGGTGGAAATATTATTATGTAGGTTTACTAATGCCCTCGCTATTTTATATACGCTTTTACTAATCTCTAACTTTAAGGCCTTTCTATATGCTAATAATAATAGTAAATATAAGTTACTAGTAAAGATAACTATTAGTCTTATGTTCCTAGGCACGCCTTTTCGAGGCTTGAAGTGGCAACCCCTCGCTAATGCTCTCGCGTAGCTAATAGGACCGGCAGGCTCCTACTGCGGCATTACGAGGGAGCTAGGGTTCGACGAGCCGGCGCTCTAAGACAGAGTACATCGGTTTTATAAGCTACGTAATAAGCTGTTGACGGCCGTCGCGTGTTTTAGCGAGCTCCACGAAACAGACTATGGGCGGCGGCTAGGGATTGCCGGGGTGGCTAAAGGAATAGTATGTAAATACTTAAAAGACGCTTAGTGTCTAGAGCTGTACTTACCTCCCTAGGTCGTCGACGAGACATTGGCTTACATCCTAGGCCTTAATAGGTATATACTTGATAAAGATCACCTGAAGATTAATAAGTATTATGGCCTAACTGACCCTGCTTTTAAAAGGGTGTCTAATATGATCTCTAAGATATGCTGCCGAGCGAACGACGTCGTTCGACGCCGGTTCGAGAGTGCGTATTCTTATTACTAGCCTAGGCGTATGCTAACCGAGTCGGACAGGAAGGGAAATCATTACTAACAATCATAGTAAGCTCAACCGTCGCCTGACCGGTACAAGAATCCCCCAAGCCCTGCTAACAGTCCGCCAAAGCCGCACTAAAGTATAACCCAAAAGCTAAAGCATGTCTTTATAATCTATTTATCACTGACCCGCTTAAGGATAAGAAGGCTCTAAAACGTAAGAAAGGTGACCGCGCTGCTGGCACCTGTGAGTAGATACTTAGCATAGACGATTTAACTGCTTAGCTTAGGCTAAGTTATAATTAGAACTCTAAGATTTACATAGCCTAGGTTCTATGGCTATATGGTAATCTGGGAATAGGTAAGTCTATGCTAGTAATATTTCTCACTGACGTGCTATCTACTAGGTTCTCTGCTATAGACGGAAACACACTAGCATATTTTTTCTGTGACTCTGCTTTTAATACGCGGAGGACGGGCACGTCTGTTGTTAGAGGCCTTCTCCTATAACTCATCTAGCAGCACCCGTCGCTTCTTAGCTACGTCTTACTAAAGTATAATGAGTAAAAGGTAAAGCTATTTAAATCCTTTAACGCTCTTTAGATAATCTTTATATTAGCGGCGGCGGACCATAACACCGGCCGAAAATACTGCATTATTGATATATTAGACGAGTATGATAATGAGTCGTAAAGGACGCTACTCTAATAGTTATAGGAGACCTTTTATAGTTCTAATGCCCCGCTAAATGTCCAAATTCTAGTCACTAGTTAGCTATATCTAGAGATCCGTAAATACTTAGAAATTTTCATATATAAGGACCTAGCTTCCTTTCCTAATGTTAAGTAGGATATTAATTAATATATTAAGGAAAGGGTAGTATAGCTTAAGTATATAGAGAAAATTAAAGGATAAGTTACTAAAATTCTTAAAGATAAAGCTAGAGGGACATTTCTATAGGTTAGTATAGCCTACACTAAGCTTAAAGATACCCCCTTAAAGGACGTGATCTTATGCTTAGAGGTAATATTTAGTAGCCTTTATACTCTTTATAAGAAGCTTTTTAGCGTAGCCCTAGAAAAGGAAAGGGAGAAAGGCATAATTTAACTCGTCCTTGGTTTTATTGCTATTTCTTAGTGGCCTTTAACCCTATTAGAGCTCTCTAAGGCCTGTTAATTGCGTTAAGACGAAGATGATATAGAGACACGTACCTAGTTTATGTGTGAGTATATCGAGTCCTATCGTCTAATGGTCGTTATTTAGGACGAAATGGTCCTCTTATTATATTAATCTGTGAAAGATTATTTAATAAAGGCTGGTGAAAAGGCTTGTTTTAGTGAATTTTAAGCACATACTGACCTTACTTATTGCTATATTGATTACCTTATTAAGTAGTTTTATAGGATAAAGTAAACACATAACCACTTTTCGGACTATGTAAATCATAAGTAGCCTAACCACGCGCGTATGGCGTAGTCTAGATTCGCTATTATAGCTACGTAAGCGGAGTTCTTTAACGTTACTTCTCTGTGTTAAGAGTCCTAGCTAGTAGCTTATTATTATCTTAATATGTATTTTTATAATAAACCTTTACGTTAATTCTCTATTTTATATATAGCTATACGCTAGGGTATTCTTACTATAGTAGAGCTTATCTCTTACTTATATAATTAATATGATAAAGTAGAAGAGTTGATTTATTTTACTAATGCCTTATATAAAATACTACTTAAGTGTGTAGCTAGAATAGGATACCTAGCTGTTATATGTATTTTATTAGGCCTTAGATTGGTAATCACCTGAAAAGTGGTACTGCTTGTGGCTAGAAATAAGAAGAATGGTAAGGAAGTGATAGTGCTCCTTCTTAAGTAGCGAGGAGACGAGATTATAATTATAGAGGAGGTAGTGAAGGCCGTGGCAGAGACTGAAGATAATGGTAAGGAGGTGATAGTGCTCCTTCTTAAGTAGCGAGGAGACGAGATTATAATTATAGAGGAGGTGGTAAAGGCTGTGGCGGGAAATAGGAGGAATAGTAAGGAAGTGATAGCGCTTTTTTTTAAGTGGCGAGGAAGTGAAATTATAATTATAGAGGATATATTAAAGGCTATAGCGGGAAATCTAGATAATAGTAAGGAAGTGATAACACTTCTTATTAAGTAGTGAGGAAGTGAGATTATAATTATAGAGGAGGTGGTAAAGGCTATAGCGGGAAATCTAGATAATGGTAAGGAAGTGATGTTGTTCCTTATTAAGTAGTAAGGAAGTAAGACTATAATTATAGAGGAGGTGGTGAAGGCCGTGGCGGGAAATAGGTGGAATGGTAAGGAAGTGATGGCGCTCCTTTTAGAGTAGTGAGGAAGTAAGATTATAATTATAGAAGAGGTAGTGAAGGCTGTGGCGGAGACTGAAGGCAATAGTAAGGAAGTGATAGTGCTCCTTCTTAAGTAGTGAGGAGACGAGATTATAATTATAGAGGAGGTGGTGAAGGCTGTGGCGGGAAATTAGAGTAATAGTAAGGAAATGATAATACTCCTTCTTAAGTAGTAAGGAAGCGAGATTATAATTATAGAGGATATAGTGAAGGCTATGGCGGGAAATTTAAGGTATAGTAAAGAAGTAATAACGCTTTTTATTAAGTAGCGAGGAGACGAGATCATAATTATAGAGGAGGTGGTAAAGGCTATAGCTAGTAATGATTAGAATGGCACGGTAGTGATGGCGCTCCTGTTTAAGCGGCGAGGAAGTAAGATCATGATTATAAATAAGCTAGTTACTACTTTTGCTAGGGTTTTTAATGAGAAAGTAATAGCGCTCCTTCTTAAGTAGTGAGGAGATGAGATTATAATTATAGAGGAGGTGGTGAAGGCTATGGCGGGAAATAGGAAGAATGGTAAGGAAGTGATGGCGTACCTGCTTAAGTGGCGAGGAAGTGAAATCACTATTATAGAGGAGGTGATAAAGGCTGTGGCGGGAAATAGGTAGAATGGCAAGGAAGTGACGGCGCTCCTGCTTAAGTGGCGAGGAAGTGAGATTATGATGAGCTAGTTGCTACTTTTGCTAGGGGTTTTGACGAGAAAGTAATGGCGCTTCTTCTTGAACAGTGAGGAGACGAGATTATAATTATAGAGTAGGTGGTGAAGGCTGCGGCGGGAAATAGGAGGAATGGTAAGGAAGTGATGGCGCACCTGCTTGAGCGGCGGATCCTGGCCTTATGGACGAAAACGGAGACATAGCCGTCACCGTGGCATGAAAGAATAGGTATGAGAGTATTGCTAAGACGCTTAAGGAATTTCAGCGTCTTACGAAAGATGAGAATAGTTAGCTCCTGTTGAAGTGCTTTAGGCTCTATTGTGTTAATACTTAAGTTATGACGCAGTGTGATAAGCAAACTTGCCACTACTTCCCTATCTAGAGATCCTTTTATTAGGAAAATAATTAACTTGTTTAAGAAGAATTAGTATTTACTATCTTAAGCCTAGGATAACCTTACTAGGTAGTGATAAAGAATAAATACTCTATTTACTAGTATAAAATGCTATATTTTATCTACTATAATCTTTTAAGCCTTACTCGCGAAGCTTTATGCTATATACGGTTTAAATGTGGTTTTTAAAGTGATCTAAGCTTATTAGGAAATCACTAAGATGCTAGTATTTAAGGTGGCGGCATATAAACCTTATATTGCCCTTCTTATGCTGTAGATAAACGTTCTTAATATAGTCTATTATATGAGAAATACGCTTAAACTTTCTCATTTAAGCTATGTGAGTTAGTTACACATCCCCTATATAGTAGATATATTATATTTTACCTAGTAGGAGTGGAAAGTTTTTAAATAGTTTAGGCTTAAGAACTAGTTTAGACTTAGCTATTTTAGGAGAGGATTCTTTACTTACCTCTTAAGAAGGTGTCGCTTAAGGCTAGCGCACTTCTTGGCAAGCGGCGAGACGAACTATAATATCGATAGCTCTGATTTTATGGGCTGTTATATCTTTAAGACTTATATCTATATAAAAGTCATAGAGAATATTCTATAAGCTTGAGTGCTCTAGAAGCTAATACTTAATAGCAGGCTCAGTCTTCTCTTTAATAACTATGCTATTTAGTTACCTCTCTAACTCTTCGTTATATATCTGCCGTTAGTACTCTTCCTAGTATACTTTAGTTATATTATACCTAAAGGCTTTCTCTAAGTTTTATAAATTATAATAAAGCTATAAATACTTTACTTTGATTTTCTTTAAGGCTAACTTAATAAATCTATACTACTACTAAAGTTATATAGATATTTACTTTACCTCCCTTATTAGCTTTATGACCTCTAAGGCAGGTGGTAGTTTTATAAGCTCTACTTTAGGGATATCGCGTAGAACTTCTAGGTTATATCGAATGCTTATATATAAGAATGCCTTAGTTAGGCTATTAGTAGATGGGTTCCTTTTAAGATATATATCTTATATGTTAAACCTAACTCGCTGGTTGAGGTAGGCGTTGGCTAAGTACCTAGTTATCGGGTTGTGTTGTATAACCTGGTCTATAATAGGGTTAGGTATAACCTTTAGAAGGGCATTTATATTACTGCGCTATATATAGTATAACGTCTATTTATCCTTAGAACCTAAATCTAATCTAATTCTATTAAGGTAGAATGTGTAGGCGGAGTACTTTATGGGGTCTAACGTAGACTTCTCCTAGCTCCTAGCCGTGGTTTATACTGATCGTTAGAAAATAGGAGTCTTTAGCATTAATGTTTTCTAGTATACTTTTGTGGCTAGCTTCCTAATCTTTGTTAAAAAAAAGGGTGCCGTGTAAGAGAAGCCACTAACGTCTACTACGTCGTCACGAATTGCCTATGCTAAGATATAGCTAATAGGGCAGAGAATGGGTAGTAGGTTCTCGCGAAATAGAAAAATAGTCCTATTTAGCTATTTAGTAGTTTAATTTATAATTATAAATAAAGTAGAATATATATAGTTTAGGCTTTTTCTCTACGTCTTTATAGTAGTAAAAGAATACCTCTATAGCTAGTATATTACGGCCCCCATAATTTAGGTCCCTGACGACCTAGAGGACGATGTCTTTATAGTATAATGCTTTATATAGCCGAATCACCTCTTAATCCTCGTCCTGCCTAGTAGTCGTAGCTAGCTGGTTAGGCTTTGATTCTATCTAAAGCATATTAATGTCTTCTTTACTATCCTCGCTATACTCCGTGTCGCTTGTATCGTCCTAGTAGGTGTTAATTTCCCCGTCGTCGCTTTCGCCCCCGCTGTTAAGAGTAGAATAATCGGAATTAGAGTCAGACTCAGACGCAGGGTCTAATCTGGGGTTTGACTTTCGCTACTAGCTTATTCTGCCGGTGGCGGAGGTTAGTTTGCGTTATTGCCGCCTACCACCTCGCACTACGTAATTCTCTACAGCCTACTTACTGCTCGACGCATCTTCTACACCTAAGTCATTTAGCAATAGGTCTCTAGTCCCTCTTCATTTCGTCCCATCGACAAGCTCTATAGGCTAGTATACTGTGTATACCTAAAAAAGCATAATAGCTATAATATCTAGTTAGTTATCCTTAGTAGGGAATATACTCTAGTCGCGTGACTAATAATGTAAGAGGCCTAGAAGTAGATTATCTATACTTAGGATAGGCTTAGATCCTAGTTAATTATTAAGGTTAAACTTATCCTTAAGTTTATTATTAATATACTAGTAACTATTAGTATAATCTAAAGTAAGAGACCTAGCTTAAGGTTAGGTACCTTTCTAATTTCCTTATAATAGTTTAGATTAATAATCTTGCTATTATTATAGTGGTGGTAGAGCATTTTGAAATCACGCTAGTACTAATTGACGCTCTTCTTCTTTAACCTCTTATATCTTGGTTATAGGTATATTTCGTATATCTAGTAAAGGAAGGTTATAATGAAGCCTTTGTCGTAGTGTTGTGGTTATAGCGCCTTACGCTAGTCGCCGTGTTTATTTATATAGCAAAATCTTATATAATTAGCATAGATGCTTTTAGTAGGCATAGCATGATAGCTAGTGACTTACCTAATGAATCTTTTTTTAATATAGTAAATATTTAACTTAGTTATGGCTATATTAAGCGGCTAGATAAACTAGGTGTTATTTAACTGCCTTTATAGGGTATAGTAGTCCTTAGCTACGAGCGCATTCTTCTATGCTTCCTTGCGTAGCGTAGTATCTTGGTGACGCCGCTTCGCGGCCCTCTGAAGGGCCTCTGCAATGTTATAGTGGATTGTTATAGCTGAAGAGGATAAAGAAAAAGTAAAGCTATTAGTGAAGGAAGGGCCAGGCGTCTTCTTTTATGTGAGAGAGAGCAGGTAGGGCTAGGCGGGCAGGGTGTGCACGTAACGAAGGATGGAGGGCGTGGCTCCACAAACCACCAAAAATGGCAGCTGCCCCACCGGTTTCTCCCACCAAAGGCGGCGACGTTTACCACCCGATATGGTGGCCAAAACCGGCGCACTTGGCTTTATTCTATTATAAATAAGTTATTTAAAGTATAATAATTAAATAATAAGATTATATTAACTAAGAAATATAATAAATTATTAGTAATATTTATAA
>JARJPP010000785.1:0-19034 GCA_030782485.1 Beauveria brongniartii
CCCCCCCCCCCCCCCAGCCCCCGCCCCCCCCCCCCCCCCCCCCTCCTTCTCTCCATGTTCTGCTGGGCCGATAACATGTGGAGTGATGCGATATTCAGCGTCAAGCAATATATGCAGATCCTATCTCTTTTAAACCAAACGGAAAAAAAAAATGCGGCATATAGATTACAAACACACTGAAATACAAGACACGTGTTCGGGCGTTTCTATTTCTCGAGTACAGATTACGGGCTGGATGAATTGTCCAGCGACAGCCGACAGCATGCACCCTCGTGCATGTGCAGCCACAATACTGATTTGCGACTGCTGCAGATGACGAACATGCAAGAGACCTTTTCCGATGTGGGCCTCTGCGACGCCGTCCTTTTTGAAATGTTTGCGCATGTGTACATTTCTTCACTTCCTCTCGATAACTATTGCACCACATCCGAGCTGCTTTCCTGGGCTGCACCTCAGTGCAGGGATGCAGCCTACAGGTGGTTCCTCGCTCGCTCCACTCACGGCCGTCAACACGCCGGCCGGTGTCAGGGCACTTGGCAGTGAGAATTACACGGGCTTGCGGGCGACTGGGGTTGTCGAGAGGCGGAGCGGCAAGGGAACAAAGGGCTCTCTGACTCTCTTGATGAATTTCCGTCATGGTGTGATGTCGCATCTGCCGGCATGAAAGCTGTGCCGCCTCGACGTGGAATGAATGGGCAGAGAGACGGCTTGATAGTTTTGGAGATGCAAGTCGAAGCCCAGAGAGGCACAGCTGCAGCAAGAACCTGGGCTTGGACTCAGTTCGAGTTGTGCTGGGCTCTGTGAGGCTAAGAATCTTGCCTCCATGTCCAAAGATGGTTACATGGGCGTAACTAGGCTGCTCGAATAGTTGGTGGCGTGAATTACTCGCCGTCTTCGCTTGGCAGCCGAGGCCTTAGCATCTGTACCAGTTTCGGCGAGCTCGTAAATAGCCCATTTTCGGAGCAAGAAGCAAGCCGCGCAAGTAAAAGGAAACATGCGAGCGTGTTTCGTCTTATTGCCCAGCAAGGTGTCATTTCCACGAAACTAGAATCCCATCATAATACCGGTATACTTACGGGGGACCCAGTTTCGGGGTACAAGGAACCACCGACGGTGGACGAACTGCCAGTGCCATGTGGCGTGGGAAGCTCGCTGGCTTGCTAGTCACGATAATCTCATATTATGTCACCGGCGACGACCCGTTAACCTTGTACGCTCGTAACTCAGGAGACGTGAGCCATCCAGAAGTCGTCGTGTAAATTTCTGGGTCAAGGAGCATAGGGTTCATGCCGATACCGTTGCAGCCATCTGTCTCCAGGATCGTGCAGGCCCATTTTAATCCCCAAAAGTCACGATAGTAGCTGGTCAGGTCAGACGACGACGTTGGACCTGTCACTGCTCGAAACGTCGCTGCCACAGCAAGTGTACGAGTCATCAAATCCCCGAGAGAGGAGTGTGTACAATCTCGACATCACCAGGACTCCTCTTTCTGATCTCTGGGATCTTTCTGACGGCAGTCGGGGTCTTTCTGGCTCTAGGCTTTTCCAAGCATCAACATGAAAAGAGCAAAGCGTACATAGCCTACAGTACTTGGGACCTAGCAGTTGTTGCACAGCGCACATCCCCCCATTCAGTTTACATACACTTGAGGTCTTCCTTCAGTCGACACCGTCGAAACTTGAAAAGACACATGGCCGATGTGAAGTACCCGGACTGGATAACACGAGGGAAAAAGGAAAGAGGCCGAGCTAGTTGCTGTAGCTCCACAAGATGTTACATTTGCAACGCGCTAGAGTCTAGATGTAGCTCAATAAATGCATCATCTACTGGCTCCATTCTGACGTAGCTGGTATCAGACGTGGCTCCGTTGGTGAGGCTATGTGGATGCCGTTGATAGCATCCTGGTCAGACGTATTGATAAGAGCAAACAGTTGGTAGATTAACGGAGCGACAGAGTCAGTGTTCTGGGTGATGGAGGGTTGAACGAGGAAAAGACGGAACCATGAAATGGCGCCAGAATGGCAAAAGTCAGCGATCATTATCAAATGCGGATGAACGTGCACATCAATGGGATGAACATAGCGAGCTTTCTGTAATAAATGCACCCGTTGTCAGTTGCGCCAGGATGCATTGAGAGGTACAACAGGGGCGTGATTGGCGGAGAGATGTTTGAGGCTACTTGTGTGGCTCCTGGTACCCGATTCTATTGGCATAATGCATCAACAGCTTTTGCGAGGTGGTGTGACGACCCTTTCTAGATTTAGGTGAGGCGTCTGCGCTCTGGTGCTGCGGTAACAATTGGCAAGAGCCCGATTTGCCCGGGCGTAAGACGCATCAGGGGCGCATTATCGAATCGCGACGATCTTGTACGACCGTAGCCGATGGCCATAGTTTGACTTTACATTCCCGTCCGAGTTGACATCGGTGTTTTGTGCGGGATCCGCGTACACCGTGGCAGCAGCGGTTCGTGAAGAGAAACGGTGACGGGGATAATCGGTATTGTGCAGCGGGTGTCGTGGGAGGTAGCGGAGAGGCTAACTAGCGAAAATGTGGTGCAATCTTTGCCCCATATGGTCTTGAGATGCAGCGTTTTCACCGTGCTGCGGAGGTTAGAGGCGCATCTGCAGTGAATGAGTCGACGTCACGGCATCCATAAGTAGATGGACTGTCTCCATCTGTCGTGTCGTGAGGCTCCAGTTTAGGCCCCATTCAGGTGTCATAGCGTGGGAACCAGAGGGCAGCGGCAGCCCTGCGGGAATGGGTTTACCAGTAGAAGAGCCAAAAAGCAAAAGGCTCATGGGACAGCACTTGGGCGGCAGCACAGATGGTGGATCTTGGCGTCTTGGCGTTTTCACACCAACTTGTGGGAAGCGAGAGGCTGATGTGTGTTATTGCGCGAGGTTGCAGTGGCGCTGGTGTCGCAGATGTACAGGAAAAGGCTGCGTGCTGCGCATGCGGTGGCAGATGGGCTCCGTCGAGGCAGACTTGCGTTGCGCGCCGTGATTTGCTTGGTCCGTGTCGGTACGGATACGCCCTAGTCAGCCACGGGCGGCGTCTTGATGGAACGGACGGGGTCCAAACAGATGGCGCACTGCCATGTTGCGTGCGTGTCGAGCTTGCGAGGGAAATTGGCTACGTGGATACTAATGCGTCATGAGCGTGATTGCTGCAGCTGCGGAACGTTGAAGCCAACGTGGGAAGATGGCTGTACGAGATGGGTGCGGGCCGGAGCTAAAAATCTTGTGTGTCGGATTAGGCGATCAAGGCATTGTTTGATGATGGGAGGCGGGAATGGTAAGAAGAGAAGCAGAGCTAGATAGGTAGTTCAGCGTTTGCAGGTTGTTGGCCATCATCAAGGGTTCGCCTTTGACTGAACAGACACGCAGGCAGGCTGTTGGGCACAGGGGTTTGAAAGGTGGCTGAAAACGGTGGCTAAAGAAATTCTAGCTTGTCGAGCAAGTCGAGTCGGCGCCAGATAGATGACAGGGGAACTTGCAGGTGGCTTGCAAGGTACATACGTGGCGCTGTACCAGTAAGGCCGTCGGTACACAATGGCGGGGAGGCCGCTGAAATCAGAGTTACAGGGTCGAGCAAACCGAGGTACATTACTCCGTACCGTCTACAGCGACTCTGACAATGATCCTCATTACAGTGACCGAGGACCCTGTTCGAGCTGCCAAAAAAAAAAAAAAAAAGTTCGGCTCCGGTGCGAGAGGCGCTGCAACGGTGGCGACGTTATCAGAGGTACAGAGTTACAGTCCCAGCAAAGGAATATGCTGATCCAGCAGCAGCAACGGAACACGGCACTCCTGAAACGAGTTGTCTGGTCCATGATCGGCGAGGTAGGGAGATGCTGCAAAAAGTATCTTAGCGAGAAAGGGTGCATTGCGCGAATAACCACAGTAGCTGTGCGAATTTGCGATGTATCGAAAGTAATTAGGAACCAGGCAAACAGACAACAATATTTTTGTTATCGTTGTACGTACCACGGTACCTATGTACTCAGGAGTAGCCAAAAACCCAATACTGACGTACCTTGCCTCAGGTCCACTCGGTTTAAAACTCTGAGCTGACCGTCTCCATCGGTCTCTGGCTACAGCTACTTGCATGTGCCTGCCTGCTGCCTGCACTGCCGTCCATTATGGTGGCCCGACGCACTCGCGTGGCAGCCAATGCCACAGTTAAAAATTCTGCCCTCGGCACCCATTGATCGTTCAGCGCCATGAGCGCCAACCCTCCTTGTCCCTCAATGTCCCCCCCTGACCCATACTGTGGACCAGATATGGATCTCGTTGGGGATCGTGCCGGAACCCTCGCCACCACTCACAACGCCGCGCCGCCATATGGTACCTGCTCGGCCGCTCCACCGCCGACGTCATGGGGGGGAATCGCTCACCAATCTCGTCACACTGCACATCCGTGTATCTTTTTTCAGCCAATGTACCATCCCTGTACATGCTGCTTGAGAAACATCCCTAGAAGTGAAAAAAACACTGGAGCCTCGAGATCAAATGCCGCAGTTGCGTTATCGCCAAAAGGGCCAACTACACCAAAAAGTTCTGCCAGTCCCACATCTTGCTCCCTGCCCCGATTAAAAAAATAAAAATAAAACGAAATTAAAACGAAAATTCTGTACGCTATTCATGCTCGAGCTTGTCTGATTTCGACAGGCCAACCGTACTGGTACTGCGGTATCAGGCTCCATAGTTGATGCTCCGTAATGACGCCTGTGTAAATGGCGGGACCGATAACATGTACTCGGTATCGATGCTGAGGCTGGCATCTGTGTATATTGTTGACAAAAGATAATTCTCTGCAACCCGCCTCTTTGGGATCCCTCCTCCGTTCCATCTATATAAGGCGAATGCCCTCCTCTTCTTATCCACCCTCGACCGATACATCACTCTATTCAACCACTGGCTGGCCTCTCAACTTACATCTTCTTCTCCTCCATCCATCTTCTAAAGACTCAAAACTCTGAAGTCTCCTTCCATCTCTGCCTAAACTGCACTTCTACACACTCCAGATCCTTCACAATGGCTCCTGTCGCTATCACCCCCGAAGTCTCCCCTGAGCGCCCCATGATCGTCAAGAAGATCGAGGGCAGCCGCTCCCATTCCAGCTCCGTCTCCTCGGTCCACTCCATCCAGCTCAACGACGGCAACTCCATTCCCACCGTCGCCCTCGGCGTATACAAGGCCCCCAACGGCCAAGAAACTGAGGACGCCGTAACCGCCGCTCTTGACGCTGGCTACCGCCACATTGACTCGGCCGCCCGCTACGCCAACGAGGAAGCCTGCGGCCGTGCCATCCGCCGCTGGCTTGACAAGACCGGTACCCCTCGCGAGGACATCTTCATCTGCTCCAAGCTCTGGGACGCCGACCACGGCTACGAGGCCACTTTCAACGCCCTCTGCGCCTCGCTCGACAAGTTTGGTCTCGATTACCTGGACCTGTACTTGATCCACTCCCCTGCCGACGACGAGGAGAAGCGCCTCGAGTCATGGCGTGCACTCGAGACCGCCCAGCGTCTCGGCAAGGTCAAGTCGATTGGTGTTTCCAACTTTGGTGCCGCCCACATCGAGAACCTCATCGAGAACGCCACCGTCGTCCCGGCCGTCAACCAGGTCGAGGTTCACCCCTTCTGCCAGCGCCAGGCCCTGGTCGATCTGTGCGACAAGCACGGCATCAAGATTGAGGCCTACTCTCCCCTCGCCCGCGGCAACAAGCTCGAGGACCCTACTATCGGCAAGATTGCTGAGAAGTATGGCAAGACTCCTGCCCAGATCCTTCTTAACTGGAACGCTGCCCGCGGCAACGTTGTGCTGCCCAAGTCCCTGACTGCCCATCGCATCAAGAGCAACTTTGAGTCGTTTGACTTCAAGCTCGCCCCCGAGGACGTTGCCACCATTGACGCTCTCGAAGCCAACTACGTTACTGGCTCCATGCACAAGTCTGAGGACTAAATCTACAAGATAATTTCACCTCTTTCTTTTGTCTTTCAGAGGATAATCCTTGGACGGGCTCCTTGGATATGATACCACCTCTTTTTTATACGACCATGAGACTTGCCCCAGTCTACTGTGAACATCACAATAGCCGCTGGGGTAGTTTAGTGGACATTACGAGCATATCATGCGGGCTCAATCAGACTAGATATTGCATAGATTGGGTAGCTGGCGTTTTCCTTTACCATACAGTTCGCAGTTCAGGACTTTATAAGAAATAAATTGAACCTTTTGAATCATCATAATACATCTCATGAAATTTCGTTGCTCATACATAGTAGGCAAGCCAAAGTTTCATAGTCGCGGCATTGATGAAATTTGTTTTGCGAATCAACCAACAAGATCCACGTCACGGCAACTACTAACAATGGTATGATGTTACACACAAGAGACACTTGGGACAGGCAAAAGGGCAGGAGTAGCGAGTATGCCTATAAAAGGTCATCACAAGTCTTTCAACAACTGTCGTCGAGACGATCGAGGAACCATTGCAACTCTGAGCGTCATACCTGCGCAGCGGCTGTGGGGTGGTTTCGGGCGTTTAAAAATAAAGATCGTGAGATCTGAACTTGGGCGGTTGCAGGTCCCACCGCACCTTAATCAGATGAAATAATTCTGGGGCTTAGGGCCCAGACCTTTGATAGACCGCCGTGGTGTGAGGGGTCGATCGTTTTGCAGCTGCAAAGATGGAAAGGGGGGTCAGAAGATCGAATGCAGGGTACGGGAACATGGAAAAGAGATGGCGGGAATTTGTCATATGTGGCGCCGTATTATATCAGCGTATCATGTTAGGTATCCTGTTGTATGTGCCTGACGAGCCCACCAGCACCACCACAAAATTATTTCCACCCACCCAACCCCAGATTATGTACTCGCACCTGTTCAAGTCTGCTCAAGCAACACCAAAATGTGGCGCGTGAGAAGCTGCCTCGTTGGTCAGATGTACTCGTTAGTTAGTTCCCGGCGCTGCACCCCAAGATCCCAGCTGACCAGACTTGCTAGACTCAGCCTTGCGCGCTGATCAGCCGCTGCTCGTTAGCAGACGAGATCGACGACTAATACTGCCAATACCGACATCATTTACCCATTGATGGATGCGCAACTGGTGACGGCGCGCCACTTGGTTGGGTAGTGATCGCTGACCACTACGAAGCGGCCGTGTGCTCCTTTGTTCGTCACATTCCAGGCAGTCGGGGCTACGCTGCGGCCTGAAGCTACCCTCATTGTCGCAAGCGTCATCGGGCGCGACGCCAAGGCACGGCTTGGAATCTGCCTTCCCCCTCTCACCTCCGTCATTGTTGAGATGGCCCTTCTCCTTGCATCGCCCCCTTTACTTCTGTCGTGATTCTACATTGCGACCAATCGACACGACTGCACGCCATGAACGCCGCGACCGACTTTTACCGGTCGCAGGTCGGCGGTACGGGCGTAATCAACTATAGCTACACGGATTTTCCCTGGCGCCTGTTCCTCAAAGATGTTTACTACTTTTTTGTGTACTGCTGGGCGCTGCCGTGGGTCGTCCTGCCGCTCACGCTGGCCGACTCGGGGGAGCTGGATGAGCTCTACCCCAGCTGGGCAAATTTGCAGTGTCTCGCTGTTCACACGATTCTTATCCTCCTCCAGCTCTTCTTCTTCTTTGGCCTACTAGTCGCTGTGCTGTTTCCCGTGTGGCTCGGCGCCGTGTTTGCTGGCGGCTGTCTGTTCCTCAACTGGCTGCTTTGTCTTCTTCTAAACGGAAAAGGTATGACGTTTCACTCGGACGAAAAGTATGCCAAGGCGCTGCCACAACATGAACATGAGCAGTGGATTTTTTTGAATGGTGTTGCTGCAGGGTGTGTATATGTTTGGCTTCCCCAAAATTGGCCATTTGCTGACACGTCATGCCATTTAGAGAACATTGGATGAAGAACAACCTAAACCGCCTTGCCGTCACCTTTGGCCGACCGATCCTCGGCATCCATAACCGCACGTCGGGAATCATCTTCGATGTTCTAGAGTGCCTGGTCCAGCGCAATTTTTCCTACGCCACTAACGATGTTCGCGTGTGCTACAAAGTTGTACGGGATGTGCTCTATAACCCGTCGAAAACCAAGGTCATCTTTATCATGCATTCTCAGGGTGGAATCGAGGGAGGATTAGTGTTAGACTGGCTTCTTCAAGAAATGCCCCAAAATCTCTTGTCCAAGTTGGAAGTTTACACCTTTGGCAACGCCGCGAACCACTTCAACAACCCCCATCGCCATGTCGAGTCTCAATCTCTGACGATTGAGAAGCCACGGGAGGCCCTCGCGACGTTGGTAACGGAAACGAGCTTCTCAAACATGCACGTCGATACCTTGATAGATACAGGCGACGGCAAGCCCCCGTCTCTGGTGACCCAGTCCTCGAGCATGTCAGCATCATCCCGGAGCTGGAACGCGGCGCAGGACCGCGCTATCGGATACATTGAGCATTTTGCGCACACGACGGACTTTGTTGCCATGTGGGGGGTTTTGCATTTTGCAACAAACAAGATGGGTTCGCCACAGCTGCCCAGATTCATGGGACGTCTTTTCAGCCGATCCACTAGACGTGGTGGCCATCAATTTAACCAGCATTATCTCGATGGCATGTTTCCGCTGGAGAGGAATCCCCATACAGGAGAGCTTATTGGCGCGGCTGAAAAGAATGAATTTATGGAAGAGACGATCAAAATTGGCAAGGAAGGCGCCGGCATGGAGAACACACGAGAGGCTTTTGACATTACATACAAGGGCACAATGGGATTCGGAAGTGGCGATATTAGCACACCAGTGGAAGTTCATGGCGCTCCTAACAAGAACAAGCTGGTGCAAGAATACAAGGTCAAGGACGTCTGCCGACTTTGGAGCTACAGAAACGGGCGCTGTCCGCAAGATACGACGTCTGTCATGGGCGCTGAAGCTATCATGGCGCGCACCGCCACCATTCAACGGGCGTGTTGCTCTGACAACAGGCCAAAAGGGTTGATGAATGAGTGATTCATTACAAGAATACAGAATCCTCGCACATACGTAGCATGGTATTATCGAGATTGCATATCACTGGAAACCAATAGATTAGCCTTGAAAGATTCCACCTGCTCGCGGCAGGCAATGACATGGGATGTCGGATCTTGGAGGTCTCGGCCGGCATCATCGCCTGCCGGATTTGCATTACTTTTAGCTGATAGGGGTTAATTTTTGGCAGGGAGAGAGGTACCGGACGGGCATACGGAGTACCTACCACACCCAGTAGACGGCCGACCAACAGACATTTGGGGTTGATCATCTTAAGGATTACCGAATGGGCTCTTAAATCTCCGAAGAATGACGGCATGCTCAGCACTCTCGTGCGGGCGTCAAACAGACGTGGCACGGACGCTGAAAGCTCTTAGATGAACACCGTACGGGAAAAGGGGCAGGCTGGACTCTGGCCTGTAGCCGCCACCGGATACAACAGGCCTGATCCTTGATGTGAATTATAATAAACACTACTCTATAATAATAAAAGGACTCGAGCGGCACATGTTGATTCATTACGCAAGAAAAAGTGACATGCTGGCCAAGTAGCGGTGAGATTGGCGATGATCGGACTCGGGTATCGGATTGCGACCAGATTGGCAGTGGTGGGATCGCCTACATACACTCAACGCGCATGATGGGCATGATGGCTAATAAATACCCTTTGCTGAGCAAAAAAAAAAAAAAAAAATTGTCCCGAGGCTTGTTTATGTATGGACAATCAACATCAGACGGTGGCGTCGCCGATATAAACTCAAGGCGTGCGGCATGCAAGGGGCTCAGCGGCCTGCAGGAAGCTCCGTGCGCGGGGCGAAGTAATCTTAATGGTTACCGGATATCACAGAAGCGGCCGCCTCTGGAAACAGTAACTAACTTAGTCCATTGCCCAAGAAGTCCATGGTGAATAACGGCTGTGCTTCTGTCCTACACGGTACTCCGGTGAAATCGACAAGGGGAGCGGGAGAGCGGGATTGGCGTTCTCAATATGGACATTTGGACGTGTCAAGTATGTCAAGTACCAGCATTGGCTTTTTTTTGTGTCAAGGTGTATCGTGATTCGTGAAGAGGCGAGCCCGGACCCGGGTGATGGGAGCAAGGAACCCCCGTCTCGGACCAAAGTAGTTTAATTACGGCGATGGTACGGGACAATCCGATAATGCAACGACGGGGCAGGCATTTTTATTTTATTTTAATTTTATAAAAGCCAGGCATAAAGTATTGGGAGAGCAGATGCTGAAGCGAAGCCGTGTCGCAGCCAAGCCAGAATGATTCAATGGTAATCATATGCTAAAATACGGATACAGAGGAGCCATCTGTGCGGCGGCACGGCAGTGCATCGCATAAACTCGCAAGCACATCACACACGGCACGACAGCGCAGCATGCGTTTTGGCTGGAGCGCGCGGTTCGTAGGATGAAACCTGATCGCCACGCGTCCCTCTCTCCTTCTCTCTCCTTTCGTGGTGCCCAACCAGCCCAAGTTGACTCGCATCCATGTATTACCAGTAGTTCTCAGCTTGCGCGCAGGTCCTTTGGCGCTTGACTAGCTCTACTCAATAATAGAATCAGCGTTCCCGTCAGCCCATGAGCCGGCGTGTTACAGGTCTGAGGCACGTCTGCAGGTACCAGGAATGTGGTGGATTGTTCTTAGTTCAAGCCCCCCCACAGAGCCCGTCTTGTTATTATTATGAGAAAAAAGTCAAAAAAGAATTGAAGTAACTTTAAAAGAAGACTACTGAGATGGAAGAGATAGATTTGTGTTTCGCAATGTGGTGGGCTTGCCCTGCGCGCCTTGAGCTGTCCTGTGCGCCCCATTCCTCATCACTCATTTGTTTTAGCTGCGAGGAGAAGAAGGGAGGTGAGGAAAAAAAGTACCATGATGATTTATTTACTTTTTTCTTCCTTCCTCTTTCATCACACACGCGCGCGCAAAAGACTTGCGATTCTTTTTCTTTTCTTCCCGTCCATCTGTACTCTTGTCCCACACTCGAGCGACGTGCAGGGACAGAACAACCGTTTTTTTTTTGCGCGGCAAGAGCGGACTTGGACGGAGAGAACAGGCTCATTTTTTTGTGCCATTATTTTTGTCTCTGCTTTTTCTACCTACCTGGTAATCGTCTTGTCTACACGCGACGCCACTGGAACAGCGCGCCGCGACTCTGAACAGAACCCCGCCGACAACTGAGAGCAACTGGACCAGGCAAAAGAGACGATTGAAACCACGGAATTTTTTCAAACATACTTTTCATCTTCATCTTGTCCAAAACGACAATTGGAGATTGTTACAACTGCTTTAGGACTGGAGCCGCGCAATGGTTCCTCACTAGAGTCACCAGGGACTCGCACATGCTCTCTCCACCCTCCTCCACACTGTCCCCTTTGACCCCTACAGCAAGACCCCGGCCATCTGCAGCCAGCAAGGAGAAAGCAAAGGAAAAAAAAGAAACTAATATCGGTGGTACTGCAGCGACAGGCTAGCAGAAAGGGGAAAAAAAGGGAAAAAAAAAGAAAAGGTGAGGTGAGCCATGGCATCAGACCACCAGCAGCAGCGTCACGGTGATAGCCGTGGTTCGTCGGCCGGGATGCCTCAGACGCCGCAACAGCGCGATTCTCACGACCTGTCTCTATCGCCGCGCGACGTTACCCGCGACTCTCTTGTCGCCAACATGCTAATGTCGCTGGACCAATTCTCGCTCGAACAGCAAAATCAGCACCAATTTAACCACCGCAGCCAATGGGACCCCTCGTCCGGCAATCACAGCCCCGGACCCCAGCACCGCTACCACCAGTTTGATGGGGCGCCGCCCTGGCTGCCCTCGACGGCACATACCAACGTCTCTGCTGCTGCAGCCTCCCGTGTCCACGAGAACAATTTTCACCGTTATCGCGGCCACGCCCATTCGTACAGCTCCGACCTTGACACGGCCGATACCGTCTCCAAGCTGTCCAGCTCGCCCGGCTCGCGCGAATACTACACCAGCGCTGCTACTACTGCCCCTGCTGTCGCCGCCACCACCAACGACCGCACTCCCAACTCGGCTTCGTCCTCGGCATCTCAGCGTGAAGAGCTCGGCATTGCCAGCAAGAATCTTCATGCTGCCTCCTCGAGTACACCCGACCGTCAGCAACACGGCAAGCATCGCCCACCCACCACACCGCCCAGTCGTGGCGCCAGCCTAACCACCGCCGTCTGCCTCGACCGTCCATCGCGCGCCCACCGCCTCCCCAAGCATCAGCAGGACAGCTATCACCACTTCCTCACCCAGACGGCCTCATCTTCGGCTCTGACGTCGTCCCGTCACGACTCAGATCGTCTCAGACGCAGCAAGAGCGTCGGCGGCTTCAGTACCCGCAAGCCTGCTGCTGGTGCCAGGACGACAACCTCTGGCACTCCCGCCAAATTGTACCCGCCCATGCCCTCATCCTTGGCCATTGACTACGACCTCGACTACCTCAATCACGATTACGCCGCCGCGCCCACGCCCACCGTCCCGTCCGGCCCCCGTCGCATCCCTGCTGCTTCTCTTCGTGGCTCCGCCTCCGACCTCGCGCTGCCGCTGCGTTCGCCCGTCACGCCTACTGCCATTGAGCGCAGACGCAGCTCCTCTCGTTCTCTCTCCCTTAGGAGCGCTTCCGGCAAGAATAGGCACGCCATCAACCAGCAGCCACCACCCCCAATGCCTAGCGCCGGGGAATTTGAGTCGGCCCCCGCGCCCAGCGTCGGCTATCGCAAGGCAAAGGAAGACCAACATCGGGCCAAGTCTTCGCATGCAGCAGGCTCGCACCACCAGCACTCAGATCTGTCTCAGCAGCCACCAAGAGAGAAACCTGGCTTCTTTCGCCGGGTCTTTGGCGGTGGAGGCTCCAGAAATGTGCTTGCATCATCGACCGAGCCTCTTCCACAGCCCAACTCGCCGCACACTCCATCCTCGCCCTCGCGAAACGAACGACCTCCGATCGGTAAACAGACGAAAGACCAAACGAAACCGGCCTCGACACCGCCGTCCCGAGATACCTCTTCATCACACTCGCAGCAGCTCCCGCCTGTACCGTCTCTGCAGAAAAAGACTTCATCATTTTTCCGCCGACGTAAGAAGTCGGTTGTGAACGAGGCACCGCCTCTGCCGTCCTACGTCCCGCCCGTGCCCAATGTGCCATTGGCAAGCTTGACCAACGAGACGAGCCTGGGAACCGACGACCCAAGCCCTGTCAGCAGCCTGCGCCAAGCATTGGATCCCTATCTTCGGAACAGCGCTGGATCAGGCAAGACTGCTGCTGCCTCCAAGGCGACTGCGCTGGCCGACATTACAAATATTGTCACGGAAAGCGGCAACGATGATGAACCTAGACAAGAGTTTCAACGCGAGTTCTCGCCCGATTACGAGCCGAGCCCGAACGCCAAAATTCGTAGCGTAAACAACGACGATGAAAATATCCGCGATTCTCCGTGCAGGAGTGCAGCCTCTTCAACAACCAAGAAATTACAGAAGACCGCAAGTCAGACATTTCTCGATTTGGATAATAACAGCGACGACGAACACACGGGTAAATACGGGGACGGACGTTCCAGGTCGGACCTCTCCGCCTCTGCCCACTCTGAATCAACGGACGTTTCGCAAAAGGACACGAGCAACGATGATACCATCCGGGCCAGTAAAACGGCGCCTCGCGTCATGGACCAGTCGAGCCCGGGTACCAGCCGCAGCCGATCAAACTTGAGAATTCCCAACGATGGCCAACGCTCTGCGAGCGCGGGCACCATGTCGACTGAAACCGATTATAAATCTGCCACCAGCGTAACACCGAGCGTGCGCGTGGAAGACATGGACGAAAGTGACTCCTCCAAGGGAGCGAGCGCAATCAAAGCCATGCAAAGCAAGGCCTTTGACGAGCCGCTGTTTGTGGTGGGCGAGCCGACTGAGGACGACAAGCTCAAGGCTAAGAAGATTTACGACGGACTGGAGGTTTTCATCCCAAAGGACAAGGCGGCTGCGTGGATGGGCGAGGAAGGTCCGGTACGAAAGCGCACTCTGCAAGCGTACATTGAGCTATACAGCTTCACCGACCAAAGTATCCTGTCCGCCTTGCGTAGCGTGTGTGGTCGCCTGATTCTACGCGCCGAAACCCAACAAGTTGATCGAATCTTGGTTGCCTTTTCCAAGAGATGGTGCGATTGCAACCCGAACCACGGCTTCAAAGCCACCGATGTCGTTCACACAATCTGCTACTCAATCATGCTTCTCAACACGGATCTTCACGTCGCTGACATTGAGTCAAAGATGACCCGCAGCCAATTCGTCAAGAATACCCTTTCCACAATCCGACAAGCTCTTCATGAATCGAACCCCGACGCCTTCCAACGCCCTAGCATTCTACCTGACAGAAGCACTATGCTGACTGCCGAATCGCAAGCGGTCGAGCAAGACCGTTCGACCTTTCGCCATTCGTTCCGCCCTTGCCCGAGAACAGATACGCAGGGTGGCGACAGCGGCGAAGACAGCGGGCCTCTAGTTAGGACTGCATTCACCGGTTCGCTACGCGCTTGGGAAGAGCAAATCGAGCAAGTCCTGAAGAGTATTTACACCTCTATCCGTGATGACAGACTTCCTCTGTTTGGAGCCGAGGACCGCAGCGTCGGCCCGACCCAGTCGCAAAGCAATCTTTCTGTCATGGGCATGCTCAAACGCACACCCAGTGTTCTAAGCAAGGCACCCTCCGAAGGCCAAATGTCGTCGCGTGGACGCATCACAGAAGGCAGCCGCACCAGCGCCTCGAGATGGGCTTCAAAGAGCCGTTCTCGCCCTGGACTGGGAAGAAACGGCATGGCATCCAGCAGGACCAGCTTCGACGACGATAACTCCTTGTGGAGCCCTGCCCTGTCATCAGCAACCTGGAGTCGCTACTCTCTTGGACGCACACAAGCATCCATGTCGCAGGATTCCTTTGCGTCTTCGATGCCTAGAGGCGGTTATCAGCAGTCAATTGGCTTTGCCAATGCTCTGAGCCAGTCTATCATCCGCGACGAGGATTTTAACGGCAGCGAAGCAACCCCGTCCATCATTAGTAGCGATTATAACTCTACGCAGCTGCTCGAAGACGAGTCGCTTGAACTGGCTGGCCCACCTTGGATCAAGGAAGGCATGCTGGTGCACAAGCACCATCTCGATGGTGTAGGCAAGCGAGCCAAGGATCGCAACTGGTCTGAGGTGTTTGCTGTCGTACAAAAAGGACAGCTCAGCTTGTTCTCCTTTAATCTTAGCAAGTCTTCCAGACACAAGGCTCGTCTCCGCACCGCGACGGCACCAGTTGGCGGTGGAAATTGGCAGGACAATGCCGTTAATGTCGGCACGTTTAATCTTCGACTCACCCTGGCCTCGGCACTACCGTCTCCCGGATATTCGCGCACGCGTCCCTACGTCTGGGCTCTCAGCCTGCCTACCGGTGCTGTTCATCTATTTCAAGTCGGCACGCCTGAAATCATTCGCGAGTTTGTCAACACGGCCAACTACTGGAGCGCAAGACTTAGCACGCACCCACTGGTCGGTGGTATCAGCAACGTCGAGTACGGCTGGAGCGAGGCTATTGTAAACAATGCCCTGGTTGCTGCGATTAACGAAAAGAGCACTCCTCCGATGACACAGACCGCCGGTGGCGCCGTTCATGCGCGCAAAGGAAGCACGCAGAGTGCCAGCATAAAGTCGATGAGCTTTGAGCACGGCGGCAGCGGTAGCAGCTTCACGCACAACAGCGGCCGCGGCAAGCTCCCTGGCGACCGCGTCCACATTGCCCCGTGGGCGCCGCCGACGCAGAGCGTGCGACCCAGCAACCTCTGCGAGAGCGAGCAGCGGGAGGCGCTGGCGGCGTACGTCAAGAGCATCGAGGGCGACCTGCAGGCGCACAATCAGCTCCGCAGTCCCATGTTGCTCGCCTTTACGCCGCGCGGCCAAAATGCGGCCAAGGCCATGACCAACTGGGAGCGCAAGAGCTCGTACCTGCTGCGCGAGATTGTCAAGTTTCGCACCTATGTCGACTGTATGAACCAGGCCGAGACGCGCAAGCGAGAGGTCTACAAGGAGCGTGACCTGGCGCGGCGCGCGGCCCGTGGGGACCTCAGCGACCCTGAGGATGATGACGACACTGGCGCGAGCACTGTCGAAGACGACGAAGAGGCTAATGCAACTCTACGACCAGAGTAGTGATGCTCGTTGCGCCATGTTCTATATGTCTGTCTTTTTTTCTTTTTCTTCCATCTTGTTTTATTTTTTCACATCGTTTCATGATACCCGGTCCCCGTCCTGCGATGGGGTCTGGCGGTGGTTTTTCTCGTTTAGTCCCTTGTCCGTTCTAGACTTGACAAAAGTTCTAGTGTATTCTAGTTTGCGCATTGAATGGCGAGGCATTTCCATTTTCTTTCTTTTTTTTTTGAGCGGTGGAATATAGGTAATTAGTAGGAGAAAAAGGGAATACTTATCTTGGGAAAATTTGAATTGAATTCGGAGGAGTTTGTGTCTTGTTCCTAGGAACAGCTTTTTGTTTCATTTTGTATGAATGACATTTTCAATGATGATGACTTTTGACCCTTTGCTTCTTCGTGAGCGGTGTTGAAATTTGTGAGATTGTATTGTTTTATTGGATGAGTGACGATGGTACTGCTTGCTGCCTCGGCCATCAGCCCTTTGATGGCCAAATTATTACGTATTAAGCGTAGTCCTATCGCCGACAGTAAAGCTGTCTCAAAAGCTAGCCCGATTTCATTATTAAAAAATTAAATACAAAACCAATCTATGCTCATGTTCGCACTTCCGAGTCACTCGTAGCAAAGGGCGGGAGCACAGCCCTTTACCAAAAGCACAGCATGCAACCAATACCAGCCATCAATGCCAGATAAGCAGATGGCGCCACCGTTGCGCCCAACCCCTCGTTATCGTCGGGGTTATCGCTGCCGTCGCCTTTGTCTGTGGGCTCAGCATTGCCCGTCATTGTCGCGGACGCACTGGAAGAGGCAGACGACGTACCTGACGGGGCAGGCGACGGCGGCGGCGCCGTGACACCCGGCTCGCGCCTCTTGCGGCACCCGGAGACGCGCACGTCGGCCCATCCCTTGTTCATCTCGCCGCCGCCGTAGCTGTACTCGACGGGCGGTCCCTGCTCAAACTCGTCGCACCAGCCGGCGTAGTCGTCGACCTGGACCGAGTGGAAAAGAGCGGCGCCGGCGGCGACAGAGGGCTGGGCTGACCAGACGGGCACGCCGCCGGCCCAGGCTATCTCGCCGGGGTCGTCCGAGGGCGAGGTGGCCCAGAGGCCGAGCTGGATGCGCATCGGCGTCTGCGGCCATTTTTCAGCGGGAATCTCGCCGGGCTGCCAGGTGCGGCGCTCGGCGCCGTCAATGGAGAATTTGAGAAACTTGTCGGTCCACTCGACGGTGTAGGTGTGGAAGTCGTCGTACGAGGACGAGGAGATGGCGTAGGTGGTGTTGTAGGTGTTGAAGAGCGGCTGGCTGTTGTAGTAGTAGTTGGACTGGGCCTGGTTCTGGAACGCGCCGAGCATCTCCTGCTCTCCAAGTTAGCGGAACGAGGAAAACGAAGCGATAACGGAGCCAAAAAGAAGAAGAAGAAGAAAAAGGACAGCTAACCCAGTCAATCTCGTCGCCAGAGTCAGACTTTAAAACTATTGTGGTGATGAGGCCGGCTCCTTTGGCAGCCTTGGCTTTGACAGTGACCTTGCCGAACAAGAGGTACTGGTGGCTGGTCAGAGTCGGTGCCTGGTTCGGCTCCGTCATGCGGACCTCCAAGCCGTTCCCGTCACCGGCAAACTTGAGGCGATTATCGCGGTCCTGCTTTGTCTGGTCGTCGACGATCCAAAACTTTTCAAAGTCTTGGTTGTAGCTCGCGCCGTCAAAATCAAACGACGTCTTTCCCGCAAAAGCAGGATCGGGAGAGCAGTCTGCAAACACAAGTTTCAAACTCGTTAGCACCCCGGAAAATAAAAAGGCAAGCAATTGGGTTGGGAATGATGCAAGCGTACGTGAATCTTTGGCCAGCGGGTTGCAATTGCCTGGGTCCCGGAGACCACCATACGAGGGCCAAGCATGGCAGGCGGCGGCAAGACACAACATGTAGGCCAACATGTTTTGCGAGAAGTTGTTTTCAGATTTCAGGAACAAAAAAACAAGAGAGATTTCCGTAAAGACAGTTGAAGCTTTATCTGGTCTGGATGCCGTAGTTTCATTTTTCCTTCTGGGCCCTTTTGAGAATATATGCAAAAAGGAAAATGTGACTGAGCAACGAGAACAAGTAGCACGAAAGGTTCCATCTGAATCACTTTCAAACAACATAAAATGATGCACAGCGTTTGCGGTGCCAAGGCTGGTATAGGCCTATGTGCGAGACCCAGAAACATTTACGAGCTTTGCACTTTGAAACTGGGCAAGGCCGGAGTCGCTTACATTTGCACGACTGCGTGTTTGAAGAAGCAACCGGGCGTGGCGCGATTTTCAGTGGTACAAATTCACAAATTGTTTGATATGCCGTGCTAATTGACTCGTTGGCAACTGTTGAGAGATTGGTGCACAAAGAATAATGCTTTTGCTCCTTTTTTTTTTTTTTTTTTTTTTTTTTCCCTTTTGTGTCCCCCCCTCCCACGTGGGAAAAGCATTAGCAAGTGCCGAGCATGTCGCTCAGGGCCGACTTTTCGGCCGTGGTAATGGTTAGCTTGTAGTAGCTCTTGACGGCGACCCAGGACTTGGCGTATGTGCAGTAGAAGCTCGTGAGGGGCGGCTTCCATGCGTCGGGGCTGCGGTCTCCCTTGGAGCGGTTTGCCTTTTCGCTGACGGCGTAGAGCTGAGGACGGTTGATGTCGTTGGCAAAGTCTTGACGCTGCGCCTTTGTCCAGCTCGAGGCACCTGACTGTAGAAGGGGGAAAAAAGGGAGAAGAGAGAAATAAGTTAGCCATGGGACATGGGGGAGGGGGGGGGGGGGGGATACTGGCGCAAGACAGGGAAGCTT